>ML307477.1:31160-169569 GCA_005239505.1 Nicotiana paniculata | reverse complement strand
AATCAACCAAAATATATTAATATCACAATAAATTCATCCCCAACGGGTTCTACCAAAACCCTACTAAATAATTTAGCTACTCATGTTATTGAGAATCAAAAATAAAATAAATTTCATAATGGGAATACAAAGTAATGAATACTAGATGTAGAAATCAATGTTTGTCACTTCTATGGTGTTTTCTTGTTGAATCCTTCGAAATCCTTCCGAATCTCCTCCGTCCTTCAAGTTGTGTTGTTTGGTGTCTATTTATATGTTAGGGCGAACCCTAACCATGTAGGAGACTTCTATTTCAACCAGGAAACACTTAAACTCGTCAAAACTCGGATTTGGCCGAACTAGGAACCCTGGGCGTTTGGACCCTAAGGCCTGGCGGGGTGGAGTTTCAGCCCTAACGTCTGGCTAACTCCAGGGTAGGGCTGGCGTTTCATCCCTAAGGACTGGCTAACGCTTTTAGGGTCAAGCTGTAGGGCTCTGTCGCTCGGCTATCGCCCGGGTGTCTCCTTTCGCATATTTTTCGACATATTTGCATCCCTTTAGCTCTGTTTCCATCTCCAATTTACCTACACATAAAATAAACTCTATTAAGCACATAACAAGTGTATTTTATCATTAATGCACCTCAAATGTACGGTATATCACATGTTAAACTATGCATTTTAGTCTCGCATCAATCTGAGACAACACTATTGGTGGCGAAGGATAAAGAAGTATATAGCGGAGTTTGTATCCAAGTGTCTCAACTATCAGCAAGTCAAATGTGAGCATTAGAGACCAGGAGTGTTACTTCATCAGATTGAGCTTCCAGAGTGGAAGTGGGAGCGGATCACCATAGACTTTGTAGTTGGACTTCCTCGGACTTTGAGGAAGCACGATGCTATTTGGGTGATTGTGGATCGGCTGACCAAATCAGCCCATTTCATTCCAGTGCTGACTACATATTCCTCAGAGAGGTTGGCTGAGATTTATATCAGAGAGATTGTTCGCCTCCACGGTATTCCAGTATCTATCATTTCAGACAGAGGTACACAGTTCATTTCACGGTTCTGGAGAGCCGTTCAGCAGGAATTAGGCACCAGGGTAGAGTTGAGCACATCTTTTCACCCTCAGACGGACAGACAGTCCGAGCGCACGATTCAGATTCTCGAGGATATGCTCTGTGCATGTGTGATACATTTTGGAGGGTCATGGGATCGATACTTGCCTCTTTCAGAGTTTGCTTATAGCAACAGCTACTAGTCCAGCATTCAGATGGCGCCGCATGAGTCTTTGTATGGTAGGCGGTGCAGGTCTCTTGTGGGATGGTTTGAGCCGGGCGAGGCCCAATTATTAGGTACAGACTTGGTTCAGGATGCCCTGTTGGTTCAGGATGCCCTGGACAAGGTGAAGTTGATTCATGAGAGACTTCGTACAACTCAGTCCAGACAGAAGAGCTATGCGGACCGGAAGGTGGTGATCGGGTTTTGCTTCGGGTATCGCCTATGAAGGGCGCCATGAGGTTTGGGAAGAAAGGCAAGCTGAGTCCGATATTTATTGGCCCTTTTAAGGTGTTGCGACGTGTTGGGGAGGTTTCTTATGAGCTATCCCTGCCCCCAACATAGTAGGGGTTCATCTGGTATTCCACGTCTCCATGCTCCGGAAGCATCACGATGACCCGACTCATGTTTTGGATTTCATTTCAGTCCAGTTGTACAAGGATCTATCATATGTTGAGGAGCCAGTAGCTATATTGGATAGGCAGGTCAGGAAGCTCAAGTCAAAGGATATTGCGTCAGTAAAGGTTCAGTGGAGGGGTCAGCCAGTCGAGGAGGCGACTTGGGAGACCGAGCAGGATATGCGGAGTCAGTACCCTCATATTTTCACAACTTCAGGTATGTTTCTATGCTCGTTCGAGGACGGACGATTTTCTTAAGAGAGGGAGGATGTAACGACCCAGTCGGTCGTTTTGAGAGTTAGCACCCCGATTCCCTAATAATCGCTTCTCCCAGGTCTATTTATGTTATTGGAGCTTGTCGGAGTATTGAGTGATGAAATTCGGGATGATTTTGGACACATAGTCCATAAATATGGAATTTAGCTTTAGAAATCTGGCCATAGCTAGAGTTGTGTGAAGATGGATCCGAAATGGAATTCCGTCAACTCCATTAGATCTGTTGGGTAATTTTGGGGGTAGGAGCGTGTTCAGAATGTGTTTTCGAGGTCGGTTGTGGATTTAGGCTTGAATTGGCGAAACTTAGAATTTTGGCGATTTCGGCCGATAGGTGAAATTTTGATATCGGACTCGGAATAGAATTTCGAAAGCGACAGTAGGTCCGTAATGTCATTTATGACCTGTATGCAAAATTTGAGGTCATTCGGATGAGTTTAGATGTGTTTCAACATCGGACGTGAATTCTAGAAATTCCATAAGTTCTTAGGCTTGAATCTATGCATATTTGATGATTTTGATGTTATGATATGTGTTTTTAAGGATCGACCAAGTTTGAATGGGGTATTAGAGTTGGTTGGTAGTTGTGGTTGAAGTCCCAGGGGCCTCGGGTGTATTTCGGATGCTCAACGGGTTAGATTTGGATTTAAGAATGCATCATATTTTGCTATTCTGGTTTTCTCTTGTGCGTTCGCGTGGGTGTAGCCGCGAACGCATAGGCATAATAGGCTTCAGGTGTTTTTAGTGCTTCGCGTTTGCGGATAGCAGAGTGCGTTTGCATAGCTTTGAGTTGGGGTCCCAAGGGTTGGGTCATTTCCCTTCGCGTTCGCAGGCCTTGGAACGCGTTCGCAGTGGGTTAAGGAACCTGAGGTTCGCGATCGTACTCCCCCATTCGTGTTCGCATAGACCATTTTCTGGGCGCGTGTTCTTTACTCATCACGTTCGCAATTGACCTTCCGTGAACTCATAGGTCAATAACTGGGCAGATTCTTTAAGACCTAAAATCGAGGGTTAAAGCCTATTTTCACCATTTTTTGAATTTTGGAGCTCGGGAAGGGCGATTTTTGAAGACTTTTGCACCTGGGTAATTTGGGTAAGTGATTTCCATCCATTGTAGATCAAATTCCATGATTCCAATCTTAAATTCAACCTTTAATTTCGAAATTTGTGGGTAGAAAATGGGAAAAATGGGATGAACTTCATAGACCAAATTGTTGAGTTTTGATTGGGTGTTTGAGCTCCGATTTGGGAGATTCTTATATGGTTAGACTCGTGAGTGAATGGGGTTCGGAAAATGTGATTTTATCCAATTCCGAGACGTGGGCCCGGGGGACTTTTTGGGCGAATTTCCTAATTTCGCGTATTAGCTTAGAAATAATTAGCTATTTTGTTCCCTTGAAGTGTTATTTACATTATGTAATCGAATTTACTAGATTTGGCCCACCCGGAGTTAGATACTCTTGGCAAGAGCATGGTATTGAGTTGATTAGCGTAGTCAAGGTAAGTGGCTTTCCTAATTCTGTGTTGGGGACTTCCCTTTAGGCATTTTTATACTGAGTTGTTTACGTGGACGCCGTGTACGTGAGGTGACGAGTGCGTACATGGGTCATTGTTTCTAAAATCCTACTTTTACTTCCATTAAATCACTCATTTTCATTCATATATTACTGTTTCCTATCTTAACTGAGTAGTTAGCTTAAGAGTAAGCATGCCTACCTGTCCTTACTTGATTTCCTCTTATTTGCTACTAGTTGCACCATGCTTAGGTAGCTTTATATATTCTTGCCTGTTGTTTTCCTTGAGTGTTTAATTAAGCCGTATCCGAATACTTCTGCTTTGCATATTTAAATTGGGACTACAGACCAAGATCCGGGAGCTTTCCCCCTGTACTACATTTCATATTTAAATTGGGACGACGGACCGAGATCTGGGAGCTTTCCCGCTGTACTGAAATGCATATTTAAATTGGGACTACGGACAGAGATTCGGGAGCTTTCCCCCTGTACTGCATAGCATATTTAAATTGGGACTACGGCCTGAGATCTGGGAGCTTTCCCCTTGTACTGCATTGCACATTTACTGTTGAGATATATGGTGTACTAAGCCGAGGGCTCTCTGTTTGTTATAAACTCTCCTAGTTTCCATTAATCCTGTTTATCATTGCTCATCTATGTTTCACTGTTTTATATTTATATTGACTTGTTTTAAAAACTCAGTAGAGCCTCAACCTGACCTCATCAATACTTGACTGGGGTTAGGCTTGGTACTTACGGAATACCGAATGTGAGTACTCACGCCCTTTCCTGCGCATGTTTTCGCCATGTGCAGATTCTGGTACCAACACCTAGTATCGTGGCTAGGAGTCGTTCTAGCAGCTTCCAGGAGACTGCGAGGTAATTCTTCCGCGTCCGCAGAATCCCACGAGTCCTTTTCTACTCTAGTTTAGGCATAGAGGACTTATGTATTTTTTATTATTTCATTGTATAGAGCTACATTTAGTACAGAGCTTGTGACTATTGTGACTTTCCAGATTTTGGGAAGTGAAAGTGTACATGCTGAGCAGCTATGTTATATCTACTTGAGTTCTTTTCTGTCTTTATTTTATTGATTCTATTATTTCTCCGCAAATTTTAGGCTTACCTAGTCGGAGAGACTAGCTGCCATCACGATACCTTTCGGAGGGCAAAACGGGTCGTAACAATTTATTATTTAAACATTCGAAACAATTGATTTGGTTTGGTAATTGAAAAACCTAAAACCAACCAGAGCTATGTACACCCTTAACTAGCATCATTCAAAACAATAAAACATGATCTCTTATGTTTGATGTCAGGTTTAAAGTAATCTCTTAAATATGCATTGAGCATATTTTGTCCTTTAAGTTGCTAAAACTTAACACTTTTGGTCTCCGAAAAATATTTAACAATTTATGTTCATTAGATTTGACGAAATAAAAAAGATTAATCTTTTTAAAAAAGAAAATCCCCATAAAATCCTAAATAATACAAATACAAAAAAACTACACTAGACACAAAAAATAGCTGAAAATCGCACCTTAAAAAACTGCAACAAACTTTTAAAAATAGAAATAGTAGAAAATACAAAAATTGTACCTTTAAATGTGAGTTCGTGCTATTTTTAAAAAAAATTCCCTATTCCTATCAAATCTAATAGATAGATTTTGTTAAATATTTGATAGAGACAAATTTATTTTTTTTCGGATGGCTGGTTTGAAACTCTCTCAGTGCATGTTAGCCTGAAAGTACGCTGCCATGGGGAGGAGAGCAAAAACTATGATTCCAACAGTGAATTGGGGTGCGAAAAATGCAGGGAAGGGTGGGAATCAAGTTGGTGGCCATGGGAAAGGGATTTCTGAAGTTACCAGTCCTAAGCTCAATGAGCTCACAAGTTCAGAGGAGTACACAGGTGAAGGAGCGAGTGAAGAATTGGAATGAAGCAAAAAAAACCTTGGGTATATAGGGGTACGATCATGGGCTGATGAAGTTGAACTTGATGAGAAGAATGCAGGTAAGGAATCGAAATCTAGGGCATCAATGTGGGATAATTTTGATATACAAAAAATAACGAACGCTGACTTTAAGATTGAGTTTGTTAATGCTACTACTGTAGGGGGAACAGAGGATAATGGAAATTGAAGATGACGATATTGTTACAGAGATTGAATACCTGAAGGAATGCTATAGAGTGCTATGTATTTGGAGCACACCTTCCATTTTCCATCCTAAATGGATAAATACAAAGAAATTGGGGAAAATTAGGTATAAATAAAATAGTAATAATGAAAAATGGCATAGTTCTGGTTAGATTTGAGAATGAGGAGGAGAAGAATGAAGTCATTCAAGGGTGAATATATCATTTTGATAACGAACTATTTATAGTGAAGGCTTGGAATGCAGACATGGAATTTACTCGAGAGGAACTATTTTCAGTTCCTATTTGGGTCAAATTTCCGGGGTTAGACTTCAAGTACTGGAGTGCAAAGAGTTTGAGCAAAATTGGCAGCCTAATTAGGAATACTTTCATGGTGGACAAGAATACTGGAAAAAAAATTGGACTGAACTTTGCAAAGTTGTTGGTCGAAGTGAAAGTTGGTGAAAAAATGCTAGAGGTGATTTATTTTAGAAATGAGAAAGGTAATGTGGTTGAACAAAGAGTAACATATGAGTGGAAGCCTTCTATATGATCTAGTTGTATCAAATATGGGCATACAAAAGATATTTGTAGGAAAAACAAGACAACAATGGAAGTCAAGTAACAGGAAGGAAGCAAACAACCAAAGATGGTTACACAACATAATGCTGAAAATAAGGCGAATATAGTGAAAGCACAAGAGGATAAGGGAGTCAAATAAATGGGGAGGGAGGATATGGAGGGTAGATAGAAAAGACAGGATCCTAAGAGAGGGCACCAGGGATGGATCCAACCACATAAACAAAACAATGTGATTAAGTAGACACATTCAATGGTGCTTGTGGCCAATACTTTCCAGAACCTGGAGAAGGATAAGGCAGAAATAAGTACTATTAATGAAGGTGTGAAAGGAGGGAGTGGTACCATCTTCCCTATAGGGGATGGTTAAGCTAATGAGTTGGAATACAAGAGGCCTCAATAAGTATAAAGAGGTTAAAATCTTCTGCAATGACCAGAATGTTGGACTAGTTGGGTTACTAGAAACAAGACTAAGAAGTAATAAGGTGGAGAATATTATTAATATTATGTTTGTAGGGTGACAATACTATAGAAATCATATCTCACACTATAATGGTAGAGTTGTGATAGTGTGGAAACCAGAATGGTATGAGGTGAGAATCATGAATGAAATTGCACATGCAGTAACTTGCCAAGTAACGTACATTCCTATGCAAGTCACATTCCTGGTCACATTTGTGTATGCACATAATCTCAGAGATGAGAGGAAAGCATTATGGGACTATGTACACCAGATGAGCATAGGCTGCCAGCTTCCATGGATAATCATGGGGGACTTCAATGCAGTATTGCAGTAGGAGAACATAATTGGAGGGAATCAAGTAGCAGTCAGTGAGGTGGTGGAATTCCAGGAATGTATTGATAAGTGCATACTTATGGGGTTACCAAATAATGGATACAAGTACTCATAGAATAACAAGCAGGGGACTAATAGAATCTGCTAAAAAATAGATTGGGTATTTGTTAATGGGGAATGGATGTATACAATGTAACAATGTAAAACCCATGCACTTCCAGATGGGATGACGGACCACTGTCCATTAGTGGTAGAGATGACTCAAACACATGCAAGGAAGGAAAAGCTTTCAGATACTGTAACATCTGAAGTAAACATCATGAATTCATACACATAGTTGAAGAGGGATGGGCAATGCAAGTGGAGGGGTGTAAGATGTATCAAATAGTAAAGAAAATTAAAGGCTTTGAAACAGAAAATCAGAACACTACACAAGAGGAACTTTAGCAATGTCATAACTTAAGCAAACAAAGATAAGGAGAACGTGAAGATACCGCAAGTGATGCTACATAAAACACCATTAGATCAGAATATACAGTAGAATGAGACAGATGCAAGGGATAAGTTCAGAGAATCATCAATTAAAAGAGAAATTTTCACGATGCAGAGAAGTAAGGACAAATGGATTAGACTTGGGGATGATAATACTAAGTATTTCTTCTCTATTATTAAACAGAGAAGATTATTGCAATCAGTGACTCAAATCAATGATGAGTGGGAACAACTGCAAACTGATCTTGAGAAGATTGTTGATGTGTTTGTTAACTATTATAAGAAGCTATTATGTACTAACGGAGTAACTAGGAGTAAGTCATGGCAGGGGTTCCTAAAGCAAAGAGATGTATTATCTGTATAACATCAATTAGAATTGATAAAGGGTGTAACTGCACAGGAGGTCAAGAAAGCAATGTTCAGTATCAATGTCAATAAGAGTCCCGAGCCTGATGGATATGGAGCAGGGTTCTTCAAAGATACATGAAGAGTGGATGGAAAATATATCACTGATGTAGTTATAGAGTTCTTCAGCAATGGACAAATGCTCAATCAACTTAATGCAACTATGATAACTTTGATACCTAAGGTGACTAATCCAACAAAAGCTAGCCAATTTCGACCTATATCTTGTTTTAATGTACTCTACAAGTGAGGTGATTTGTACCATAGTAAGTGAAAATAAAGCAATATTTGTGAAGGGAAGGTCATTAGTTCATAATGTTTTTATGTGCTTACTAAGACACTACAATAGGAAAACTACACCTAGATGTCTAATGAAGATTGACCTAAGGAAGGCGTAAGATATGGTACCATGAGAGTTTATTGAAGAAATGTTAAAGTGTTATGGCTTTCCTAAAAAGTTTATTCAGCTGATCATGGCATGTGTAACAACAACAAAGTTCTCAGTAAATATTAATGGGGAGGGGTACAGATATTTTGAGGAGAAAATGGGTTTAAGGCAGGGGGATCCAATACCCCTATTGCTCTTTGTTACGGTGATGGAGTATCTATCTAGGATTCTAAAGAGGATGAGCCAACTGCCAGATTTTAAATACCACCCAATGTGCAAGGAACAACAACTCAATCACTTGACATTTGTAGATGATTTAATGTTGTTATGCAAAGGGAAGGAAGCAGTAGTAAGGAGAATAATGGAAGCACTTAGACACTTCTCACAGAATACAGGCCTTGAGGCAAATACATATAAGTCAAGCATATATATTGCAGGAGTGGATGATGAGCTAAAACAGAAATTGTTGGACACCACAGGCTATTCAAGTGACACATTTCCTACGAGATACCTAGGTCTCCCACTATCACCAAAGAAGTGGAGTAAAATGGACTGCCACCAATTGTGTATGGAGATCACTGAGAAGCTAAACATAATATCAAATAGACACCTTTCTTATGTAGGGAGGCTACATATGGTTGTGTCTGTACTGTTTTCACTACATAACTTTTGGGGGGAAGTGTTCATCCTCCACAAAGTGTGCTGAAGGAAGTAGATAATAAATGTAGGGACTTTTTATGGTCAAGCACTATAGAGAAGAAGATGATACCTTTAGTAACCTGGGAGAAAGTATGTCGACCTAAGAACCAAGGTGGGCTAAGTATCAAGAACTGTAAACTATGGAACATAGCTTCCGTTGGAAAGTTAATATAACTACTGATTAACAAGAAGGAAGTACTATGGGTGAAGTGGATACATGGTATTTACATGAGAGCAATGTTTTAAAAGGCGTTTTCGAGGCGAGGCGCACCAAAAACGTCCCGGGGCGATGGTGTGGGGCGAAAATCTCAAGAGGCGTACGTCCAACAATTAGGAGTGTACGCCCGGAGGTTCGGGGCACATTTTTTTAGTGAGGCATAAGCTCCAAAAAAAAATTAAAATTAAAAAAAAATTTGTTCAATAAGTCTTTCATATAATACCCAAATTCTTAAAATTCAGCTTGGTAATTACTCAAAAGTTGTAAAATGAAACTGAAATTTATTAAATTTAAAAGTTAAGACCTTTTTTATTGATTGAAGCCCCAATTTATGATCTTTCCCAATTCTTATCTTGTCCGCTATTCTGCTAATATCTCCCAAAAGCAACGAATATTCATTTTGTTTTACAAATACAAAGAGAACTCCATTCTTCTTCATAGCAGCAAGTTCAAATTGCAGGTTAGTCATCATTTTTGTTCCTTCAAGTAGAAAACATTATTCTTTTTGCCTCAAGTTACTTGAGCTTCTAAGTAACGTATAATAGATTGTTTTGATATATATATTTCTAGTTTTTTTTTGTTTTTTTGGAAATTTTATCTGTTTATAAATATTTACTGTAATTATATTATTTTATAAAATATTAAAATTTAAATACCTATGAGGCTTACATCCCATGCTTCGGGGCTTACGCCTCGCTGAGGCATATGTAAAACGCCTCGCATTACGCCCACACCTTTTAAAATACTGCATGAGAGCAAATGATGATTTCTGGACACAATAACCAACACAGGATAGCAGATGGTATTAGAGGAAGCTACATGGTATAAAGCTACAAATGAAAAGATAGTACATGAATTGCAGCTATTGTCTTACTAGTAATGGAAGGTACTCAATCTCAATGGGGTACAACCAACTAGTAGGAGAAAACCTAAAGTGGAATATTGCAGATTTGATTTGGAACAGAATCATGCAACCCAAACACAGATTTATAATATGGCTGGCAGTGCAGAAGAAGCTATTAACAAAAGATAAAAATATTATTGTAGGATTTCAGTGTGCAGATAGAACATGTGGACTTTGTGAACTGAACAGTCTTGAAGATGTGCAACACTTGCTCTTACAGTGTACATGGTAAAAAGGTTGTGGGAAGAAGTGAAGTGCACATTACACATCATGATCTCCCTTTCACAATGATAAAGATCAAGCGCAGAAGAGGAGCAAATTCAGAAAGGAAGTGATGGCTGCAGTGGTAGGGGCTGTGATATACAATATTTGACGGAGTAAGAACTTATACTTCTTTAGAAAACAAAAAGTTAGTAGGGATTTTGTATTACAACAGATAAAGAGCATAGTTATAGAGAGGATTCAAATGTATAAAGAGGGAAAATTAACTAGGAGATGTATAAATTTCATCGACCAAATTTGTAAATAGAATGCGAGACCTACTGATGCCAGTAATGCGAGGCAGGTACTTGGGTGCTCTTTATGAGTTAATGTGGTTTAAAAATGATATTATTCATATTTATTACCAAAAAAAATATGTTAGATACCTAAACAACTAAAACTTCTCAATGCATACTTATGAGACTACTTTGAACCTAGTCTTAAATATAAAGGACCATTTTGTCATTTTCTCGATAAATTTCACTCTATGGCGTTGTTGTCACTTTCACCTTCTTTTGTCACTTCTCGTTGATCAAAACTCCTTTGGAAACGGGGAAAAGATCCAGTCAAGTATTATTACCCCAAGTAATATTCAATAGCCATGTAGATTCATGCCAAGTGGACCATAAAATGATTAATTGTTGAGATCCATTTAACTTTTATACTAATTAAAAAAAACTAAAATGATAGAAGTTTGCCTAACTCCACCGTTAAGAATTAACCCAAGGTTACTTTCTCACTTTTTTCCCCTTTTAATACATCAAAATATGTCTTTTACTTTTAGCAAAATAAAACAGTATTCAACTGAATTTTATCAAGAAAGACAATTAAAAATGGCGGGAATCTACCCGATTTTTTTACACGCCACCCTTTGAAAAGATCATACATATTATTAAAAGATATGTATTCATCTTTTACAAGTATTTGATCTTATTTTTTTTTCTAAGAAACCCAAAAGTTTCATTGTTGCTATCGTCAATAACAAACAAAGAATCTCTTGAAATACAAGGTTTTATTCTTTAACTTTTTTATATTATTAGTTATTGTTTGTCAATGTTAAATTTAATTGTGTTTTTTGTTTTAAGTTTGATTAATTCATATTTTTTTGATCTAATATTATATGTTTTCATCCATATGCCTCATCTGACAAGCTGCAAATAAAAGAAAGTTTTATTATGATTATTTAATTTATGATGATATTAATAAGTTTGTACCTTTTTACGCCTAAATCATTGTTCAGAACTCCATAGTGTTTTAATTTTGATTTTTTTTAATATAGTTGAAAAGAATGTGCGAAAATTCTCCTGAAGAAGTTTTACAAACTAACTCTCAAGGGATAGTAGATTATGAATCGAAACTTGGCCTTGAGTTTGATAGTGACGAATATGCACTTAATTATTATAATGAGTATGCAAGAAGAGTCGGTTTTAGTGTTTGCAAAGAATACATCAATACAAATAAAAATTGGGTTATGTAACATCACGGAATATTACGTATTTCAAGGAAGGTTTTCGTAAAGATGATAAACAAAAAGATCAAGTTAAAAAATTACGAAGAAAAACGTGAACAGGATGTCAAGCTCATATTATTGTTACCCGTCACTCAATGGGAAAGTACCATATTACTAAAATTGAATTGGAACATAATCATGCACTTGTTCCACCGACAATGGTTCATATGTTTCTATCTTACCGAAGGATAAATGAAATTCAGGCTCATGAAATAGATTTAGCAAAGGATGCTGGATTATTTTCTAAAGCAACATTTGATTTTATGAGTCTTCAAGCTGGAGGTCGAGTAAATTTGGGTTATACCAAGTTATATCAGAAAAACTACCTTCGAACAAAACGACAAAAGGCTATGAGACGAGGGGAAGCAGGTAAATAAACTTACATACTATGTCTATAAGAAATATATTATAATTTCTTATTTCTATTAGACTTCTTAATGTAATTTTCTAATATGGTCCACCAAAATATAAAGTATAATGTAGCTTTTTTCTTCTTATTTCGTCCAAGAGTACTGTTAGAGTATTTTGAGAAGAAAAGAATTGAAGATCCATCTTTCTTTTTTGCGGTACAATTGCATGTTGATGATACGATCACAAATATATTTTTGGCGGATTCAAAGATGATAATAGACTATGATACTTTTGGGGATGTGCTCTCATTTGATACCACTTACCAGACGAATAGAGAGCACAAACCTTTGGCAAGTTTTGTTAGATTGAACAACCATAGAAAAATGGTTGTTTTCGAAGGCGCTTTAATGTATGATGAGACTGCAGATTCCTTTTAGTGGTTGTTTGAAATGTTTCTTGGGCGATGTTAGGAAAAAAACCAAAAACAATTTTTATAGATCAAGATGCTGCAATGAGTAAGGTCATCTCACTTGTCATGCCTGAAATTTATCACAGATTATGTGTCTGGCACATGGAGCAAAATACAGCTAGACATCTCAATCAACTTTATAAAAGGTACGCTTCTTTTCGTGGTGATTTTAGAAAATGCATTTATGAGTATGAAGATTAAGCAGAATTTATGGATGCTTGGAAGACAATGCTTGATGAATATAACCTTCATGAAAATGAATGGTTGTAAGGAATATATGGATTAAGGGAAAAATTAATTGCAGCATATGGAAAGAAAACTTTTTCGGTGGTATGAACAACACACAATTGAGTGAGAGTTTGAATGGTGATCTAAAAGATTACTTGCAGTCTGGTTACAATTTAGTATAATTTTTAAGCATTATGATCGAGAAATTGAGGATAAGCGATATAATAAGCTGCAAGATACTTGTGATGCATCACAACGAATTCCAGTATTAAAAGCACAAGTTCCTATTTTGATTAATGCTAGAGAGGTATATACCTCAAATATTTTTACAAAATATCAAGATGAATATATGAAATCTTTATCAATCAAAGTGAATATTGGATGTGGGAAGAACACTTTTTCCACCATTTACAATGTTAGTAAGCATGGGCAAACTCGAGAATATATTGATACAGTAACAGAGGTAGGCCATATATCTTGTACTTTCTTGAAGTTTGAGTCCATGGGTATACTTTGTTGCCATGCAATAAGAGTCCTCGATGTAGTGAAAGGAGTTGGTAGAATTCCAACTAAGTATATTTTGGATAGATGGACAAAAAATGAAAAGGGCGTAAATATTAAAAAAGTTGATGAGCAAGAAATAGAGATCAAGGATCCAAAGTTGATTACTCGTTATATAGTTCTTTGTCCTATATTTGTTAGAATGGTAGCAAAAGCTTCTGAAACAGATGACGGCTATAAGGTAGCATTATCATATGCAAATGAGCTAAGTTCAAAATTGAAGCAAAATGTAGAGGCAACAACTCCATTTTTTGTACTAGTGGTTCAACAAGAGATTTACCAGAAGAAAATAATAACATAAATATCCTCACACGAGCCAAAAATTTAAAAAAGAAAGACGGGATACGCCATAAAAAGAGGATCAAACCTTCCCTCTAGGTGAACGCAAATCGCAAGAAAGCTCGAGGAAACAAGTCAAGTTACGCTAAACAGGATTGACCAAGAGCCGATGATAGAGCTCTATCTTATAATGAAAAATATTTCAATCAGGTATATCACATTTTATTTTTGAACTATTAGAGTAGCTCATTGATATAATTTCTTATAATATTTAATCAATACACTAATATTTTTATTAATTGGTAGGATCCAATATCAAAGGGAAATATTTATGAGAATTCTGATTTAAATGCCTCTCACACTATGGCTTGTGCTAGCTTATCCCACAGGTCAAAGTTTTCTCTTTCGTTGCCATACCCTAGCTTTACTCAAATATTGACGGTAATATAACAATTTATTTTAATCGAAGTTAAACTTATGATTTCGCTTTCAATTAACTTTATTATTTATATTTGTGCAGGAACCTTTTAGTCTTGATACTTTTGCACATGCACAAAAGTCTTATTCATTTTTTCATGATCATGTACCTATTAGATGATGTTTTTTATTTTTATTTTTAATGTAAAAATTAGCTATTAATATTTAAAAATTGTTTACGTTTTGCGGGCAAACCTTTTCGTGAGTCGGGAATCACAAAAGTTCCAAGATAACAATACATTATGATCTATGCCAGTTTTTATTTTATATTGACTTTTTCGAATATTTGATATATCGGATATTTTAGAAATGAAATTAAGTGAAGTTTTAGTGAACTTGATTTTCCACATACAATTTCGTAAATATTATGTAGCATCAGTACAAGTCATTGTTACCTACGCTCATTTGGAACTTTTGCAATCTTTCAAATATTTCATGAACTTGGATTAGGTAAAAAGTAAAAAGTTGAATACTGTTTTATTTTGCTAAGAGTAAAAAGACATATTTTGATGTATTAAAAGGGGAAAAAAAGTGAGAATGTAACCTTGGGTTAATTTTGAGGCCATCTCCACTCTTGCACTATTTTTTGCACCAAATCGATATTTGGCGTAAAAAATAGTATTTTTTTTTGCTCCAACTCAATACTAAATCTTGCACCATTATAGAGTGTGAATAGTGTTCCACCAAATTTGGTGCAATACTATTCATCAATACAAAATTTGGTTTAATATTATTTTATTCATTTTTATATTTTTTAACTTTAAAATAATCATATATTGTGTATATAATTAATTTTTATATTAAGATCTTTATAATTTTAATTTTATATTCTATTTTTTGATATATTATATTTATATAAAATTATAAGTTAATTTTCTTCTTATTATAATTGTATAATAATAATTATAGCTATTATTTAAAAATGAAATATGCAAATGTAAGATATCTAATGTTTGCTAAAATTGAAAAGTGAAAATTAAAATTTACAATACATAAGATAAATATACATTAACAAAATTTAAATAGAAGATAATAATATAATATAGCAGAGAAAGAAGAATATGAAAATGAATATTCTTTTTTGGTGTAAAATATAGTGTAATGGTTAGAGTAAACTTGATATTGTATCATTTTGATGTGAAATTTGGTATAAAGGTTGGAGATGGCACGAGTTAGGCAAACTTCTACCATTTTAAATTTTTTAAATTAGTATAAAAGTTAAATTGATCTCAACCATTAATCATTTTAAGGTCCACGTGGCATGAATCTAAATACTTGATTGGATCTTTTTCCTTGGAAGCGTGCGGCCTTTTTTCTTTCACTCGACAGTTATGCGCTAACTCCCAAACTCACTCCTCTCAATCTCACTGCCACAGACTCTAGATCACTCTCTCTTCTTCCTCCTAACCCCCCAAACAAAAATATACATACACATTTCTATATCTCTACATCACACTTTTGCATTTGTTCAAATGAAGTTACTTCATTGTCCTTCGATCTCTGCCTACAAACCGAAACTCCATTCCCAAGACTGTCCTTTTTCGAGGAGGAACAGTGTAGATTTTGTGAGTATTGGAAGAAAATCGAGGATTTCAGTGGCGGTAGTTAATGCGGCTGCTGACAGTGGCCAAGGAGTTAAGGCGGAGACTGCGGCCACGGCGGTGGTGGTGGAGAAGCCGATGATAGAACGACATCGCTTTGAGGTTCTACCAGGGAAACCTTTGCCGTTTGGCGCTACTGCAACAGACGGCGGTGTCAATTTCGCCGTTTTTTCGAGTCATGCTACTTCTGCTACTCTTTGCTTGATCACTCTCTCCGATTTACCTCAGGTAGTTCTCCGACTAAAAAAAAATTTATTTTACTCTCTCCATTCCAATTTATGTTACATAGTTGAGTGTAAGAACTAAAGAATTTTTTTGAAACTTATGATCATAAAATGCCATAGTATTCATGTGACTTTAGAACTTATGGCCTTAAACATATCAAAATATTTGTGTGGTTATAGAAGTGTAAAGTTAAATTGTTTTCAAATATAAGAATGTGTCATTATTTTTAAATGAACTAATAAAAAAATAGTGTCACAGGAACTAGAATACATGGAGTAAATTTAACTTTATACTTCACATTTTAACCTTAACGAGATTTTTTCCTTATTTTTTCTTGTCTCGAGAAATTTTCTTCAAATGTAGCTTATTTTAATGTAATTATGTCTTTTTAAGGTTCAACCCTTTGGCCCAAGTAGCTGATGATCTACTGTATTCAAATTCAATTAAAGTAATATCTTTTCATGTTGGCCATCTTTTTTTTTTTAAATGATGATGGTGTTTGGGCTAGCTTGTACGCATTCCGACTATTCCATCGGGTACTTGTTACCTCCCACCAGCATAAGTACATAAGTACTGGGTAACCTACCTACCAAGGCTTGAGCAAATGGAAAGAGATCTTCCTAGCCTTTTTGCTTTCGCTGGATTTGAACTTGAGACCTCATGGCTCTCCTGACCGCCACACACTTGGGTGCTCATCAACATTTTTTCTTAATTGTGCTTCATTTGTATCTTCTCCTGATATTTGTAGCTTCCCGGAAGTAAAAAGCCTAGTATAACTGACTATTTTTTCTGAAGGTCAGTTTTTCTTGTAACACTTTTTAGTCCTAATTTACAATGGATTTTTCCAATGGTGCCTCATTGGGGATAGTGATAATTGTATTAATTAAAAGAATATTAAAGTTGGAGGAAAGTATTTTATTTTCCCATGAGAGAGTTCACTTCCCCCCTTTTTTTTTTCCTTTCTGATTTTGATGTTTCCTGATCTATTATATCATCTAAATGAAAATGCTCAATCTCTGGCTTAAAAGGGGGTTATCATTTTTTCCATTGTGTTATATCAATCAATAACTCTTCAATCTCAAGTTAATCAGGATCACTTTTAATCAGCTATATCAATTCTTTTCCATTCAGGTTCATTTCATTCCAATACTATAATAATTCTCCTTTGAGGACAAATTTGGCGATTTCTAAATCTTGTACTTATCCCTACACTTATAACTAGTTTAATCCCAACTAGTTTGTATCACTTGTATTGTTCCTTTGCTTCCGTTGTGTTCTACTCTTAGTTAAGTCTGGTTTAATTTCGAGAAATTTAGGTCTTCTTAGGAAACTTCCCCCCTTTTCATTTAAGGCTATGTTATATGAGTTATTATTCCGTGTAGTTCTGAGATATAGATGGGCTTGCAACGTAAATTCCTCTAAAAAGATTATCTTCAAATATTTACAATAGGACATCTTATGGGGTTAGCTGTAACATATCAGGAGAAAGTTTATAAATTATATCCTTCAATATGCCATAGCACATTTGGCTTGTTTGTAATTTCAGTTTTTCACCTCTTATTAACTCTTGCAGAAGAGAGTGACCGTGCAAATTTTCCTGGATCCTCTGGCTAATAAAACTGGAGATGTCTGGCATGTGTTCCTTAAGGGAGATTTCGAGAATATGCTTTATGGCTACAAGTTTGATGGAAAATTCTCTCCTGAAGAAGGACATTTCTTTGACGCTTCTCAGATAGTTTTGGATCCTTATGCCAAGGTCAGATAACTATAAAGTAAGAAAATTTTTCTGTTAATATAAGTTTGTTATTTTCTTATTCAGATTATGCTTTCTTATTACAAATGAACTCTAGTCGTGCATTTAGTTATTACATTCTTTTGGCCTGCCCTGAGTCATTCTTGGTTTCCATCTAGGCTACAGTAAGTAGAGGAGAATATGGTGTATTAGGGCCAGAGGATGATTGTTGGCCCCCAATGGCTGGCATGGTACCTTCTGCTGCTGATCAGGTAATTACAATCTGTTAGTGTTCAGCATAGAGTATGTATGATCTGGTTCGTTCTATTTATGTTTTAGTTTTACTTTTTCCCAGCTAACTATGGAGTTGGTAGTAACATCTTAGAAAGACCACAATAACCAAAAATCATCGTCGTGCTTGCCTTCCCTGCATAAAAAATAATGGGTGGATTCATTACTGTCCTCGACTTAGATGAGACATGGGAATATACGGTTTTGTTTGTTTTAACATGTCTCTTTTACTGTTTGATCTTTGTTATTTTCAGTTTGACTGGGAAGGAGATCTACCGCTGAAGTTTCCACAGAGAGATCTAGTAATTTATGAAATGCATGTTCGTGGATATACAAATCATGAGTCCAGCGGAACAAAATTTCCTGGTACTTACCGTGGTGTTGTGGAGAAACTTGATCACTTGAAGGTGAATGCTTGGTTGTTATAATAGTATATATTATAGCCTGTAAGGTTAGCATATGATCGGTTTTTCAGGAGTAAGTTTTAGCTTTTCAGACATTGTTAGTTCAAGACCACTTTTGGACACACCAAAATTTGAGGAGGTTCATGCAAATGTTTTTCCTCTTTCATCTTATTGTAAGGGTCTGCATTCATATATTGCATTGGAAGGGTTTTTGGCTTTCATGATTTTATCAATAGTTAAGTCATGGACCATTGGCCCAAATTTATCTCTTTTAGTAAACTAGTGTATGAAAATTATAGTTGTGAGATCAGATGGAAAATATTCTGTGCAAAATTGAAAGCCGAATTGCCGAAGTCTTAGACGGATATGGATCATGATTCATAAGTCATCTTGATACCTTTTTAATGCATAAGTGAAAGTGAAGGCGTCAGCTGGTTATGAGGTTTAAGAGTGGTTTATTTCCTGATATTTTTGCAGGAACTTGGTGTCAACTGTATAGAGTTAATGCCCTGTCATGAATTCAATGAGCTGGAGTACTATAGTTATAACTCTGTATTGGGTGACTACAAGTAAACTTCCCTTTTCACTTCTTGCAAAGAGTTACTTTCACACTTCGAAATTGTTGGTCGAGCATTAGAAAAGTTTTAACATGTAAGACTACACGTTTGTTATTGCACATCTAATATTTGAAATGGAAATGGTTAAGAATTTGAATTTCAAACTCATAACTCTCTCTCACTTGGATGAATTTCTTGCATTTCTGTTCCAAACAGGAGGGAATTTCTAGTTTCTGGACCAAAAAAATATGGTATTCTAATAGTTTATGTCTTGCTTAAGAGATAAAAAAAATTCATAAAATGCTGGAATAAGAGTGCTACATTACTGCCTACTTTGCATGTTTAGCCTTTCTGTCTGCAAATTTACTTTGCCTTTGTCCGAAGAAGTCCGACACCTAGAAAAATTCAACTGAATTACAATTTTTTTTTGGGGGGGGGGGCGGGGGGGGGGGGGATATTAGGATATATCCCTCTATGATGATGCAAGTAATGCATGCAGAAGCCTGCATCAGTGTGACTATGTTTTGGTACTGGATTCAATTGCTACATTGTGGCAAAATCAGTTCTAGGTTTATTAGTTTTTTTTTTCTTAGAATAAACCCCACAAATTAGGTGGTTATTTTTTCCTTCTCTTTTCGGGGTGGGGGGATTCTTTTTTTTCTTCTCTTTGGAGGTGGGGAGGGTGGTACAGCGATTCCGAAATTAAATTAGTTGATGCTGCTCCCAATCCAATTATTGACGTGATGTCTGATTTGGGTATAACTGATGTGACAAGTCTAGCTCATAAAGACTGATTAAGAATCTCCCATATAGAAGACTGATAGAGAATCTCTTCGTGCTCACTATCCAAAACTGTTAGATGGCTAAGAAAGATGAAAGACAAGCAAAAGGAAGAAGTTGAAGTGAGATTCTATGAGAAGCGTAGATAGCATAGTTTTGAAAGTCCTCTGAGAATAATTCGCAATGATTGCCAGCAGAATGTTCTTGCATGCAAGGGTTGGGAGTTGGGACAGTTGATTTGATGGTCTCTTTTTCATTGAGCCCATATATGAGATTTGAACCTGATTTTTCTGCATTGGGTAGTGCGACAATGAAGCTAAGATCATATGATGATAACAGTCACACACCTACATCTGAAGATATTTTAGGCTTAATTAGACAATAAGACTGAACATGGCATAATTGACTTCCGAACTTATTCATTCTGTTCTAAGCTGCTTGTACATGACTAGATAGTAGCTATACAATGCTAATGATATCCCTTTAGTCAGTGGTGTATATCCTTGACAGTGGTTTGACATATTTTTTTTTCATGTTGTTCCATAAATTGATGTGTTAATCCGAGCACTGCACTTCTTGAAGCTATTAACAACTTCATGAAAATAGGGGAATCTCAAGAAAATATGACTTTGTGGTCAATTTTGTCTTATGGGATTTCATCTTTGTAGGTTTAACTTTTGGGGCTATTCTACTGTTAATTTCTTTTCTCCAATGGGAAGATACTCATCTGCTGGTCTAAGTAACTGTGGCCTCGGCGCAATAAACGAGTTTAAGTATCTTGTTAAGGAAGCACATAAACGTGGAATCGAGGTGACTAATTACTGGAGAAAACTATGGGTTTGTTCTCCAAAATTTGGTATATTCTCTTTTGATTGTTCATTGGCAGGTTATCATGGATGTTGTTTTTAATCACACTGCTGAAGGAAATGAAAATGGTCCCATTGTATCATTTAGAGGCATTGACAACAGTGTGTTTTATATGCTAGCTCCTAAGGTATGATTGTCCCTACTAATCCATGCATGTCTCTATTGTTGGTGTTGGTTTTTTAGCTCAGGTTTTGAAATGGAAAAAAAAAGTCATAGCCTATTTTAAGTTCCATATATGGAATCATTTGCTTTCTCTAAAATTTGTTATTGTGAAGTTGCTCCACTGTTATGAAATTGATTAGTTCTTCAACAACAACAACAACAACAACATACCCAGTAAAATTCCACTAGTGGGGTCTTGGGAGAGTAGAGTGTACGCAAATCTTACCCCTACCCTGAAAAGGGAAGAGAAGCTGTTTCAGGGAGACTTTCGGCACTCCCTTCGGCTCAACAGGAGAGACAATAATATCAGAAAAGAAACAAAAGAAAAGGCATGAAACAATAAAAGATGCAAGAAAGAATATAACAACAACGAATAACTGAAAGGACAATAACACAAAACTATGTAAAACAACAATTTGAACACAATATACACTGCTAACAAACCTAAACAAAACTCTATCAGACTACCCGGTACAAAGAGGGAAGAACTCTCAACTACCCCCTAGTCTACCACCCTAATGCTCGACCTCCACATGTTCCTATCAAGAGCCTTGTCCTCGGAAATCTGAAGCCGCGTCATGTCCTACCTGATCACCTCGTCCCAATACTTCTTAGACCGCCCTCTGCCTCTTCTCGTGCCTGCCAAAGTCAACCGCTCACACCTCCTAGCCGGTGCCTCTAGGCTTCTCCTAAATTGATTAGTTCTTCGAATCTTGGAAATATACTTTTTGCTATTCTAAGATAATTAACCCTGAAATTGCTTTTACTTAATTAATAAAAGAAAATAATTAAACCCTGCAATGTGGCATTCTCCACTTTAAGCTTATTATGTTCTCTACATCCCTCAGTTCATCAAAGTCGTAACAGATGAAATTGTTAAGTTGTGAGGCTTCATTTTATGGCGGTAAGCACTTTAGTGACGGTAAGTATGGTGCAACAAGCAGCGACTCCGTCAGCAATGAATCATGCCTTTCAGTTCTGTCATCCTGGTTGAAGCACTAAAATGGAGAGACTTTGTCTAGTGCCATAAACTGCCGCCCAATGGGTTTACATAAATATAAAAGCTTGTGTAATGGCTGCTAAAGAAAGTCATACCAGAGTAGTTATAACATTTGGTTGCTTGGAATTTTGTGATGTTGTGTGGCTTCTTTCTTGGTTGGTGCTTTTCTATGAAGAATAGGGACTCACAAGATGCTAAGTCGTGTATATTTTCTTGCTATACTCATTCCGGGGTCATTGTTTTTCCATTGGTAGAGAATATGTATCTACAAAGGATCTGGTGTGTCAACAAAGTTGATTAGGAAAAAAACGACCTATTATTTAAACATTAGTAAACTTATTCTTATTTCAAGTTCACTTCGTTAGGAATGAAAGTTTTATTTTCTGAAGTAATATAGAATTATCATATTAAACCTTGGACTTTAACTCTCTGACTCCAAGATAAATATACATCTCATGGCTTTGCAGGGAGAATTCTACAACTACTCAGGATGTGGAAACACCTTCAACTGTAATCATCCTATTGTACGACAATTTATAGTGGATTGCTTGAGGTAAGCTAGTTTCATCATGTCATCTAGTTGTTGTTGGTCTGTGAAGATGATAACATGTATTACAACCTATTTTGGAAAAGCAAGTGCAAAAGCGACCTGCTAAATTGTTTTAACTTTTAAGGACTGAAAAGAAGACTTCAGGGGTAGCCAAAATACATATAAAAAATTTAGTAACATATTTGAGGTTTCAACTTTGACAATATGTCACGGACCTGGGTAGGTAGGTGAACTTATCTGCTATTTTAAAGGCTCAGATTTCCGTTTCTTTAATGAATGGGGGTTCCTTTACAGTCTATATCCTGCATATGAGTTCCAAATTTTCTGCTCTGACCATGAAATGTCCTATGTTGATTATAATAGAAAAGGTATACTTTGATCTCTCGACAGATATTGGGTTACTGAAATGCACGTAGATGGCTTCCGCTTTGATCTTGCTTCTATTCTTACTAGAAGTAGCAGGTATTTCTGCATAGCCTCGTATTTCTTATCCTTGTTGAAATGTTGGTGAAAAGTAAGTTTTTTTCTCTTTGAATTTTCAGCTTGTGGGATGCTGTAAATGCCTATGGAAATTCAACTGATGTTGACGTGATCACCACAGGCTCTCCTCTCACAAGTCCACCATTGATTGATATGATTAGCAATGATCCAATACTTCGTGGAGTAAAGGTACTTAAGTTTCCCTATGTGTTCCTTTTGAGAAAATAACTTAATTTCCACTTTCCTTTAGGAGGAGGACTAGTATGTTACCGCCATGGCACCATTTAAGGACAGCAAATGCTATCTCGAACTGGCTTAGACTTTCTTCTGATGATCTGTACATTTATGGTGTTATCAGCTTCAATTTTTCCTTCAAAGAGATGATGTGCCTAATTTTACTTGTATCTTTTTTACTTTTGCCACCTGAATTTTGGCATGTTCCTTTTCTTTGGGTGATAAAATGCCTAAATTTTCCTCTTTATAACAGCTTATAGCTGAAGCGTGGGATTGTGGAGGCCTTTACCAAGTTGGCACGTTTCCGCACTGGGGTATCTGGTCGGAGTGGAATGGAAAGGTCAGTTTGGTGACATTTTTTGGTGGCGACTATCTTCATTTCAGGTTGTTTGTAATTTGAGGATATGAGAGCGCAGACAACTGGAAAGAGAACTAAAGTAATAGAGTCATTTCATTTTATTAGTAAAGTTTTCGTGCATAGTAAGTAGAGTTTCAGCTATTTCTTTTTGGCTTCCTTTCTCATGAGCTGGAATATTATACTCCCTCCGTCCCAATTTATGTGATTGTGTTTGATTGGACACGGAGTTTAAGAATGAAAGGAAGACTTTTGAAATTTGTGGTCTAAAATAAGTCGTAGAAATTTGTATGGCTATAAATAGTTTCATTAAGGTTAAAGCAGTATTTTCAAAGGCGCACTTAAGCACTGACGAGAGGCGCAAAATATGTTGAGCGCTTCCCCTTGCTTAGCGGACGCTTCAGTCTCGTCATTAAGGCTTTAGGGCATGCTTTTCCTTGCTAATGAGCATAATCCTGAAGAGGCGATACTAAACGATTGCTATTTCACTTTGTCGTAATTCTTTTCAATTTCTTTGTCCACATATTCGTTAGGACGCCAGCCTGAACTTCTGTCTCCCCTAGATTCAAGGTCAGCAGAAAGATCATATGATAGGTTTTTCTTCCGGAGTAAAGTTAAGACAATAAAAAACATAGATAAAAGAATCGAAATCCTGTAGTTGGCTACTCATGCTTATAATTGTTAGTGTTGATGACTGCTTGGACTTTTTGAGGCTTCGACATTCATGTGAATTAGCTAGTGCTCTAATGTATGTAAAACAGATCTAACCTTTTCTTGACCAGGTTGAAAGCTTTACTGAATTCACCAAGGCCTTGTTTACTCCATAAAAAATAAAAAAAGAAAAATTCACCAAGGCCTTGAAATCGGCATGCATTAGCTTCTGAGGCAAATATATCAAATAACTGATGATCCCTCTTGCAATACCTAACACAAAATCACTAAGTATTTTTTTCCATTCTTCCTAGCCAGTATGATTGCAAAAGAGACCTAAAGCTGAGGGCCGAAATAGTTTTATACTTTAGTCGTTGGATTATAAATTTAAGCAATTCTAGCCAATGGGGAATAGATTCATATATGATCTTTATCGTAGGTTTATTAACATAGGTATCAATGCAAATGAAAACATGGTAATCACATACTGGAACTATCACGAGATGCAAACTTTCAAATGATTGAGCTTTCATTTTCTTTCTAGTTTTTTCACCATTAGGATTTGATACAGGTTTTTCCTGGAGACCTCACAGACGCAGAAGTGGTTAGGGTGGTCAGATGACTGGCCTATAAGCAACCACCCGTAGTTACACTTATAATGCTTGACTAAAATAGTACTCCCTCCGTTCCAATTTATGTGAACCTGTTTGACGGGGCACGGAGTTTAAGAAAAAATAAAGACTTTTGAAATTTGTGGTCCTAAACAAGTCAAAAAGGGGTCCAGAGTATTTGTGTGGTTATAAAACTTCTCATTAAGAGTAGAATTGGAAGTTACCCATTACCAAGCTGTTGCATGTTGTGTGTTATTTTGAGCTGATCAACTATGGAGCTCGGGGCTTGTGAAATGTAATTCTGGCACTCAAGTATGCAACTCTTTAGGTTCACATCCTTTGTTCTAGACACATGTCTAATCTAGGCTATCTTTAAGTTCAGGGAAGCATATTGACTTGACCTATGCTATCCCCTGCAGTGTTTTTATAGTACTTCAATAATCTTTTAGAAAATTACTTAGTGTTTGGAAATTGACGTGTAATTAACTGAAGTAGTTTCCTTGGAATCAATGGATATCCAAATGCTATTAAATTCGTCAATTTAAATTGCCTGTCCTCTATTCTCTGACTCTGTGAGCACACAACTAACTTCAGTAGCTAAACATCTGGCGAGAATTTCGGGGAGCAAATTGAGATTCACCCTAACCGAGTTGGATTTGTTTTATTCATGGGAAGATCTAGCTGAAATGTTTATTTTGATATAACGAGGTATCTCTGTAGGTCCTTGTTAGTCAGCTGGAAATGCACTTAACTTTCAATAGGATCAGATCCCTAGGGGCTACCACTCAGTTAGGACTTTATTTTTCTATTGTTGTCATTTAGAACATTGTTCGCTGTCTATAAATTGGTTGGGCTCTTTCTTTTCTGATATTTCCTGTTTTCCATTTCTCTCTTGGCCTGTTGCTAACCAACTTTTCCCTTTCAAACATATAAAAACAAGAAAAAGAAATGCCAACCAGCTCTCTTATATTTTTATTTTGTTTCAGTACCGTGACATAGTACGGCAGTTCATCAAAGGCACAGATGGGTTTTCTGGAGCTCTTGCTGAATGCCTTTGTGGAAGCCCAAATCTATACCAGGTATACTACTTTAGAGTTCTTTTACCTTATAGGTATGGTACTATGTGAGCTATTTGCGTTCTTTGGTGTTCAATTAGGAGGGAGGAAGAAAACCATGGAACAGTATAAATTTTGTGTGTGCCCATGATGGTTTTACTTTGGCTGATTTGGTGACATATAATGATAAACACAATTTGGCAAATGGAGAGGACAACAAAGACGGCGAGAATCACAATAATAGTTGGAATTGTGGTGAGGTAAATTCTATGCACGAGTCTATATATCTTTTGAATCTTTTCACTTATTGAAGCTGTCTTGGTGGTTGGCGTCTCACTGTATAAAAGCAGATTGTTTTAAAACTTCAAATGCTATATTTTCCTTTCTTTTGCTCTGAGATTGATGCTGGATAATGTCCAATATCGTAGCATTCACATCCGTGTATTAGTGCATTTGGAAGTATCTGCATTTTCCTTGTGCTCAGTCTTTTTAATTGTTTAGATGTTGTAATTGATTTTTTATGATGAGCTTTCACAGCACTTCATACCGTCTCTATGTTCCTTACTTGATGTGTGATCTCTGCATGTACCATCTTGAGTGTTGTAATTAATAGCACGAGTCGTTCGTTCTGTTTTGTGTAGTACTAACATCCTCCTTAAATTAGTAAAAAGTAGCACCACTTAATAATATATCATACACGGAATGGTGTTTCTGCGGATGCAGCAAAAATTGGTAATCTGGGTACTAACTTGGTGTGAAAAGAAAATGAGTGTTATTTCATAGCTTTCTAGTTGCTGATTCCTTTTTAAAATTTCTTTTACTTACTTCAACCGATGAAGTAGATCAGCATATTAGGTTTATTATAGTTAAGATGGTGCTCGACTTCCCTACTGAGACTTGATCTTAAGGTTTACTTGAAGAGGATTCTGTTACGCTTCTGATAATGAGATGTTCCAGCATGGCTAGCTTCTTGTTTGAGTATGACACCGAGGAAATTCAGATAATGTTGAGGCCGGTGAATTTAGTGTTATGGGTGCTTCCAAAAGTTTTTCAATGTGGATATGAAGGCGTGTGCAGTACCTTACCATGACACCTCGGGCTTTTTTGTTTTCATTTGTAACAAGCTACCTACTTCTTCAATGTAGGAAGGAGAGTTTGCAAGTATCTCCGTGAAGAAATTGAGGAAAAGACAAATGCGAAATTTCTTCCTCTGCCTTATGGTTTCCCAAGTAAGCTCAATTCTCAGCTTTTGATGTTATTCTATAGAAAGTAACAGGTAAAAGCACCAACATGTTGATATAATAGGAGATTGGATTGTCTTTTGCCTGCTTCTCATCAATTTTGTGTTATGAAATCTGATCTTCCAACCTAAGATCTTAAGGTAAGGAGTGCCACAAGACAGTATATACCGCGTTTGACCCCATTCGTTACTCAGTGTTTGACATTATATAACTCTACACCTCCTACATGTGGGATCCTGCTTTGGAGTTTCATGTATGGACTTGAATGCGGATTAACAAGTGTGAGATGGTTTAGTGAAGTTTGGCTCTAATACCATGTGAAAGGTTCTTAGCGTCCAACCAAAATTCAAGGCAAGGATAAGTCCTAGACCTTTATGTACCCATCTGGAGGGCTTTCTATATGGCTATACCTAATGTGGGATAATATAACTCAACAATATAGTTTAGAGAGTGTTTGGCTAAGGTTATAAGCTGGTCAAATTAGCATATAAGCACCTTTTGGCTTATCTACGTGTTTGGTAAATACCCGAAGTGCTTATAAGTCATGTGCTTACAAGCTAAAATCAGTTATAAGTCATAAGTTGGTCACCCCTAACTTATGGCTTTTCAACTTATGAACACTTTTAGTTTGACCAAGGCTTTTTCTAGTTTATCCCTAATAATATTTTTAATTCACAAAATATTTTTCCCAAAATAAATTTTCTTTCTTTTCATTCCATATAGGATGTTCGTCCTTTTCTTTACAAAGAATCTTTTTAATTTATAATCTTTTCTAAAGTTCTTAAGGATATTTTTGTTATCTTAACAAAAAAAATAACTTATCAGCACTTTTATACCTAACACATCAACTGCGTATCAGTTTCGGCACACCTATCCAAACACGTAAATGCTTATTTAAAAAATCAGTTTCAGCAGCTTTTTTGGTCAAATAATTTTTTTTATTCAACCAAGTAAAGATTTGTTACCATACTGATGATCTTTTTTGGCAATAGGAGGATTTGAGCCCAGTAAGTCTGCGTCTCAAATAATCAGTTTCAGCAGTTAAAAATGTTTTTCAACACTTAAAGCTTATCAGCTATTTACAATCAGCTAATCCAAACGGGCTCTTAATCTTATGATTTGTGTAGCTACTTCATTTTGCCTAAAACTTCGTGCATTTCTTCTTTTCGAAATGCTTGTTCCTACTCAATCAGATAATCATTTCTTTGATATATATTTTCTTCTTATAATTAATGTTTTTCCATTTGTGGTTCTTCAGGGCGTTCCCATGATATATATGGGTGACGAGTATGGTCACACTAAAGGAGGAAACAACAACACATATTGCCATGATAATTATGTAACTGTTTACTACCATTTATAGTACTACTATTCCCAGATGTAGGTCAATACCCAGGTTCACTAATTTCAAGCCCTTTCTATAGATTAACTACTTCCGATGGGATAAGAAGGATGAATCTTCATCGGAGTTTTTCAGATTTTGCTGCCTTGTGACCAAATTCCGCCAGTAAGAATCTAGCCTCTTTTTTCTTCCCCTTTCTTTCAGTTTCCGGTATTTCTCAGCTATTAACTGTTGTTTGCGCTTGCAGCGAATGCGAATCACTGGGATTAGATGGTTTCCCTACAGCAGAGAGGCTGCAATGGCATGGTCATGCTCCTGGAACACCAGATTGGTCTGAAACAAGTCGATTTGTTGCGTTTACACTGGTATTCCAGTAATTTTCGTTTAAGTATTTAGTGGTATCATGACTTAACTGTGACTCCTTACCCAACTTCTGTGAGGAACCTTAGTGTCAGACTTATTCCTGGTATCTCAAGTATTGTCACCTTTCACTTTTCGAGAGTCAACTTCACTAATACTTTTTTAAGGTTTTCCTAAACATATTTTTCATACTTTAAGATAAAAGTGTTTTCATAAAATAGTATATTTATGAGTTTTTGCATACCTAAATAGAGCATAAGTTATATGCACTTTCAGTGTAAATAGTTTTTTACACTGTCAAGTCTATTTTCAGCTATTATACAGTCAAACCTCTCTATAACAACCTCGTTTGTTCTGGATATTTTTGGATGTTACACAACCTCGTTTGTTCTGGATATTTTTGGATGTTACAGCGAATTGTTGTTATAGAGAACATATATTATAACAAAACACGACATTTGGTTCCGAAAAAACATGACTTTTATAGTGAAATGTCTTTATATAAGGATGCTGTTATAAAGATGTCTGACAGTATCAGATTGCTTTCCATTTTTTAAGTTTACCAATTAAGGTTTGTATAAATAGTTACTATTAGTTGTCTTTTAAGTCACCTAATGGTGTAAATCTTCTTTACAATGTCAGTGCATAGAGCTTATACTCATCTAAATATTAGGTTCAAATGATGAATTCATTCATTATTCCCTATTAACTTAACTGTCAGAAACCATAAATTGCCAATATTTCTTAAGGGGAGGAGTATAATTGTAAGAACATTGTCTTGTGATCATGGGAGACCTTTAATAGATTATGATCTTATTTCACATGCCTAATGAAAGACTCACACATATTTTAGTAGCTTCGCTACTGTATCTACTGATTGATATATACTCTTGAATCAAAATGCAGGTTGACAAAGTGAAAGGAGAATTATACGTCGCCTTTAATGCCAGCCATTTGCCTGTAACAATTACACTTCCAGATAGGCCTGGTTATAGGTGGCAGCCTTTGGTCGACACTGGAAAACCAGCACCATATGACTTCCTCACAGATGACATTCCGGGGAGAGAGACAGCAGCCAAACAGTATTCTCATTTTCTCGATGCCAACCAGTATCCAATGCTCAGTTATTCATCCATTATTCTGTTACTTTCAACTGATGATGGTGCTTAGTTTCATTCAAGCTGGGCGAGGTACAGCCACTTCAGTATCTATAGCTGCAGTGAGTGTTACTTTGTAAATAAATGTGCAAAGCAGGACAGACGGCAACTGGATGGAAGAACTCGAGGAAGAAGCTGATGGTTTTTTAAGATACACCTAGTTTCATAATCGTATTTATGTAAGTTTCCCAGTTATCTCCAAATTAATCGTTATAGAAGGATATTACCTTATATAGAACAGGAGAAAGAACTTTTTTTTTTTTTGGGTAGATTAAACTATTAAGGGGACCGAGCATGAAAGTGAACTCGGTTGCACTGGCTTTTCCTATTATGTTTCCGTACAGCAGGTTACGGTCTCAACACCTGTTAGCCTACGTTGGACGAAAACTTCAAAATTCAAAACTACGGTTATGGTTCCAAAATTCCTGCGGATGCAAAAATACTCTGTGATTTCTTTCCATCTATCCAAACCACGAGAAATAGCAGCGCAAGCTGGTCCGGACACCACGATTATGATTCCAAATCGTTCTTTAATAATAAAATCAGCTTTCGAGTTGTTGCCCTTTAGTTTAGGTGGTCAGCAAACTACTCTTTTGAAGAGATTAGGGGGTCGGTACCATAAAAACTGAAAACAAAAAGGTTTGCCTTGAAGGGATTTTCAGGTGCAAAATTACCACTGACACTTGTGAACTCTTTTATTAAAAGAATCTTAACTAAGCTTACACACATTCTGGAAACGAATTTTTCAAGGATGTACGCATTCCGTTCCCAATATCTGGTCATTTTTTGCTGCACGAGGGAGGCTACAACCCTTGGCAAAAAAGCTCAGAAACTCCATGTCCTTAACAGAAGACACCATGAACTACAACAATCCAATTACGCACAAATGCAATCCAATAAAAGAATCAGAGATTTTATCACCAATTGATTACGTGGGATTAGGGGTGTCAAATGGGTGGGGCGTGGGGGTGGGCGGGGGGTGGTGGTGGGCGTGGGGTTGATTTCGAGCGAGTCAAGATGCGCTGAGTCAATAAATAGTCGGGCCATTTGACTCGTCCAAAAGTAACTTGGGCTAAGATGGGTTGGGTCAAGTTGGGCTAAAATTTGGGTAATTGTCCAACCCACCCAAGTCTTACTAAGCTTTATTTAAGAGAAAATGACCTTTTATAGCCCCTCAAAATATTAATAACCCAGTATTTTTTCCCATTAACACGAAATGTCCCTCCGGCCCAAACATATTACATCTAATTAGGGGCACCAAACCGATTAAAAAATCCGACTACGTTTGGTTTGACTTGGTTTGGTATTGAGTAAAAAATCGGAACCAAACTGACATATAAATATATAATTTATATATATATTTTTAAGACTTTATATTGAATTTTCTTTAAAAAATATTGAAATACTTGGGATCCTCTCATGTGTTAACCTAGAAAGCATACATTAATGAAAATTATTGTTAGACTACTAAGAAAATAACTATCATGTATTACTAAAATAATTCTCCCATTAGAATATTTTAATAGATCATATGTTTGTCAATTTTTTCAATATTTACTAAACATATATTCACTTATCAAAACTTTATCTATAACTTTAACAAAGTAAGATTGAAATAATATTCATATAACAAAAAAAACCCCGAAAAACCCGACAAACCCGACAAACCAAACCAATCCAAACCGATATAATCGGTTTGGTTTGGTTTTGATAAAAACTGAACCAACCCCATCCATGTACACCCCTACATCTAATAGCTCGAAATGTCTATTTTGTATATTTTTTTATATAGTGACAGTCTATTTTGTATAGTAACAGTCTAGTATATAAATTGTATAGTGACAGTTTATTTAGTATATTTTTTGTATAGTGACAGTCTATTTTATATAAATTGTATAGTGACAATCTATTTTTATTTTTTTTGTATAGTGACAATCTATTTTTGTATAGGAGAATTTGGTAAGGTAAGATGAATTTTTTGATAAAATAAGAATGGAGGTGGTAGAATAAAAAAAAAGTGTTGGCCTGGAAAGAAATGTCGAGAGTTTGTATTGTTGATTTTTACTACAATTTCTTTTTCTCTTCGGTGAATGGTTTGTTTCCAGAAGAAAATACGAGAGGGAAGATTGGTAGAGTTGTAGTGAACAAGATAAATTGGAAAAGGAGGAAAGAATGCAAGAAAATTTTGGACTTTGGCGACTAGGGAGGATAGGGTGGCACGAGAAATTTTATCTTGTGTGAGACATGATACGTAATACTTGTGTTAGAACAATTTTCTTGTGTAAAATTTTTTTATCAAAGAAGAAAGAAGGTTTATTTTTTTAAGAACGTAGGTAGGAGATTGTAAAAAGTTAATAAAGTGACACCATAGGACCCACTTTCCCATTTGTCAAAAATTAAGAGGAGTCTCACACATAGACCCAACGTAAAATTTTTCGAGCAGCACAAATATGTTGGTTAACATATTTTTATTTATTTTTGGCTACAAGTTGTAATATTGGATTGTAAGCGAGGAAGCTATTTATAGTTTCTGCCGAGCGGCTAACTTTGTCAAAAGCTCTTTATTTAATGCGTATTTTTTTATTTTTATGGATTGTTTAATTATCAAATAAGACTTTTTTCTTTTTTTATGGTCATAGATAATATATTAAATCAAAAAACGTTATTTAAAATATTTTAGCAAAGTTACTCATGGATATTAATCAACCCAACTTTTAATGAGCTGAAATGGGTTGGATCAAGATGGGCTGAGCTCAACAAATAGGCGGGTTAATGACCAACCCAACCTTGGACGATCAAATAGGTTTGGCTCAAATTGCCACCCCTGCGTGGGATTGATCCTAGCATGCAACTTTCTTGTTATTTCAATCCCATGTTACAACTCAGATTTCATTGAGATAGAACATTATCAGGGCCTAGTAGTGTCAACAAAAAAATGGAGCGTGCAACTTATTAAGAAACTAATATTTGGCCCAAAAATAAGTTTCTCGATTAAAGTCAATATCAAGAAGAAATCGGGTTAGTGATAACCAAAATTACTTCACTTCTTTTATTATTCGAAGAATAAAATATAATAGACAAGGAAAGAGCACTCAAAATAGATTGCTAATATCTTCGAGAATTGCGTTTTGAACCTTTTGAACAAAATAAAAGACTAATTGCATATATTGATAAAAATTCAGATCCCATTACAATTGAGGACTAGGTCCTTCTATAAGGGTATATAATTATAATGGTTTTCCTACTTAATTCTGGCTTGTTAGTGACATTAATTGTCATGATTGCCTGTTACCGTATATAATTGTGACGACAATATTAATGACTCCTCGTAATCACGATCAATATCGATTTCCCTTCCTTATTTATAACAGATTCATAATGGTCTTTATCCATTCCGTTCCTATTTTTTTTTCAGCTGTCAGGTCCGGTACCTTTTCTAAAGAAACACGGGCGGTGTTTCTCCCGCAGCTTCTTGAATTCTTGAATTCGCTTGATTAGAAGTGCCACTTGTCACCTTGATGATAGTCCACATGTCATATCTTTTTTCCACCAATACAGATAGTTCCCTCACTTTCTGAATATTCTCAACTGAACATTCAGGAAGTGGTAAGTATTTATGGCGAGAATTCCTTGCTGTCTTTTCCCGAGTAACATAATGCCTTCTTTAGAACCGATGCGACATACGTCATGTCTATTTAATGCTTGAGACACATATCTTATTGTAATTGGTTATGCAGTTTTCAGCACCTTTTTAGGGTCTTTCTGCGGCTGCATTAGTGACGAAGTGACGGTCCCATGATGACAGTTCATAATGACAAAACCTCAACTTACTCAATTTCGAAAGTCTCTTCCTTCCATTCATCTTCCCAACTTTTCTTATACTTCTTCATCTTTTTCCTGTATTTACTTCATTAAAGACGTTTTCACGTTCTCAAAATCCTTCTTCATCGTCAGACTTACGTAAAGTGGTAATCGTTGCTGAATTTCCTCCTTATACTGACCCCACCAGGAGTAGGAGAGGTGGCAGACTCCGAGTTTAGGTTCACTATCCACTCGTAGTCTCCTCAAAGTAGCACTGTTAAGCCGTCTTCTTCTAGGGCTAGAACTCCCTTAACTCCTAGATCTTCCTCTAAGGGGAGAGATCAGAACGAACCCATGCGAGAACCTACTATTTCTGAGATTGTCCCTCAAGAGTTTTCTTTTGTATCAGATCGTGAAGCTATGAAAAAATAGGTTTCTTCCATAGCGTCTCTTAACCCTGCTAAACATTACCCAAGCTTAATTACTCCGAAATTTCTTTCTTTGGTTCGACGTGAATGCCATTTGAAAGCGGATTTTCCAGTATTGATTCCTGGTGCTAATCAAAGAATCACCTCTTACCATGCTGGTTATTCCTTTGTTTACACATATCCTTTTACCTTAGGGTTTAATCCTCCCATTGACCTCGTGATTATTGAGATTTGCCGCTACTTCAATGTTTGCCTAATAAAATAGGTCCCATCATGTGGAGGGCAGTTGCTTGCCTTCGCTACTTGTCAGGTTTAGTTTCTATCCATTTTACCTTCCGTCGCTTGCTCCACTTATATTCTCCAAAACTGTTTCGTGAAGGTGTATTTTTCCTAGTGGCTAGAAGTAAAAGGGTTTTAATCAGCCCCGAGGATGACCCATATCGTGGCTGGTATGCCCGATATGTTTCTGGCCCCACTCGTGGGTTAGTGGGTGATGAAAAAATGCCCTTCCCTGAAAAGAGAAACTTTGGATGTAAGTGTTTTCTCTCTTTTTTCCTTACTTTTCTTGATGTTTTGATTTTCTTTACATGAGTGTATGTTCATTTTTTAAGAAATTCCTAACTTCCGTGCTTGGGTAGAAAAAATGTGGACCGCTGCTCCCATGGATAAGAGATCATGGAAATTTCTGTCACAAAATTTGGATGGAAAGTGAAGACTCATGGTAAATTTTTTTTCCCATGGTCCCCCCTCTCTTTGTATGTTCCTTCCTTTTAATATATACCTTTTTTTTCCTTCATTAGGGCTTGCCATTCGTGGCATTAGCCTCATTTCTGTTCCTTCTGCGAGCTTTCTGTAAGCTCTGCACAAGAACATATTTTAAGTGTATCTTCCTCCAAGAGGAAGAATGATGAAGCCCGTGGGTCTGAAGATGAAGAGGATATCGAAAAAGATTCCTTAGTGAGGAAACCACGAGTCAGAAGGCACGTGGTTTCAGATGATGAAGCCCATGTCTCTCAAGATCCCCCTCCAAGTTCAATTCCTTTTAGTCTCATTGATGAGCCAGAGAATGTCCATTTGAATATCTCTGATGAAGATGCTGGTAACTTTGATAACCCTCCCCCCCCTCAAGTCCCATTTGACAGGTTTTTTGCCTAAGGTTTTGAGGGTGAAGAGGAATTTGGTCTTGTCTCTGAAGAGCCGCCACTTGCCTCTCTCCCAATACTGTCAGTTGCTCCTGTTGTTAATCCACCTATTTCTCCACCTACAGTCACCCCAGTGGTTGCCCCGTTGCTGCTTCTTGTGAAGAAGCTGAGCCTTCCAGCGGTAGACGGTATGAAAAAAATTCTGATTGAATTCCTCGATGGTGGTAATCTATTGAAAAATTCTGGACAAGTCGTTGTGTGGTTAAAACCATTGCTTGGTCCAATAGAGAGAAAAAATATCGAAGGTCATAGTTCTTTGTCCTTGGTGAATGACATCATCCATTCTCCCCTCAAGGTATATCTTTACTCTCTTTACTTTCCTCTCCTTCCTTTCATGTTCGTAACTCCCCTTTTTTTGTATTTTTCTAGATTAATTTGACAGGTACAGAGCTCATGAGATGGGTTTCTTGGACAGATCAACACGTAGTTGAGTTGCGCACTGAGGCTGATAATTGGAAAGAGCAATTCGAAGGCCTGCAACTGGAGAAAGACGTTCTTACTGAGGAAGAAGGGAGCTTTAGCACAACAAGAGGATAATCACCAGCCAAACTAGCGGTATTAAAAGCTTCCACCAATAAAGTTGAAAAAGACGGGCAAATTGGAATCCTCCTTCAATGAACAACACTCCAAGGCAACTGAAGAAATAAGAAGGTTAAAAGAGCTCCTTAACCAAAAAGAGGCATAAGCAGGTGATCTAGTACAAATGCTCACCCAGACTCAAGAAGACTTCTGCGCCTCAACAAAAAAAATTCAGTTCCTTGAGAGTTTTCTTACTCTTTTGAAAGCATCTTATGAAGCCTAAGAAGCAGAAAAAGAAGAGTTGAAAGCTGAAATTGAGCAGTGGGAGAAGGATTATGAGACCCTTGAAGACAAGTTAACACTTGATGTTAGTTGTGCTTTTTTGAACACCCGCTTTGAGACTCTAACAGAAGCTATCCATGAGGCTTTTGACCTTAATGCTAAAATTACAAAGGCTAAAGAGAAGATTGACCAGACTCAGCAGCGTCAAAGCTTCTCAACACCCGAGGATGAAATTTCCAAAGGTGATGGTGATAGACTTAATCCTGGTGAAACTGATGTTTAACCCTCGTTTTCTAAAGTTAATCCTTTTCTCCCGTGAATGATGCCCCCTAGTTTTTTCCCTTGGTGTTTTTGGAAGTTGTTTGATTTTGTTTTGGTTTTTGTTGAAAACTCTCTTCTTATTTTTTGGATAGTTTTTGGAAGGTTTTCCGCCATGTTTTTGGGGGTGATGATATAAATATCTCTTTGTTGCATATTATGCTTTCTGCTCTTTGACTTTTGAGCTTATACTTACATTAAAAAATTCTTTAGTGGACTGCGTCTTCAATATACACATTTTTTTTATAATTTATAAAAGAGGGCCTTTTTATTTTAACAACACTGATGAAGATGACGTCTCATCTACATATTGGTGCAAAGATATAAAATATGAAGTAATTTGAAGAAGTTTTATTTTTTGAACTTTCAAATAAATAAGCTTGTACAACATTTTTATAGTTGCTTTCTTTGTAGCAGGTTTACAAATACGAGTATATTTTCCCGTGATTAAATCTATGGCCTTAACCTAGAAGCTCATGGGAGTATTTTATAGGTTCTTTAACTCTTTACTTCCCAACTTTTTCCGCGAGCTTGAACACCTTTGAAATCTTGATATTTTCTTCAAGGGTTTCTTCAAGGTTTTAACTCTGGCTAAACCATTCTCTTGTGGAATACATCTTCTTTCCTTGTGTATCCTTCTATATGCATAGTTCCCTAGTGTTTGAGCATTAATGTAACGATCCGATCGATCATTTTGAGCTCTAACATGTCGCTCGGCTGTTTGAGTAGCTTCACTTCATGTTTTATGACTTGTACGCATAATTGAAATCGAATTTCGGGAAGTCCAGAGTTGATTCGGATGAAAAATTCTAATTTCGGAAGCTTTAAGTTGGGAGAATTGGCTAAGGTTTGAATTTTGAGAAAACGACATCGGAATCGAGATTTAAATGTTCCAATAGGTTAGTATGATGATTTTAGACTTGGGAATGTGTTCGGGTTAAGTATCGGGTGGTCCGGGAGCATTGCGACGCTTATTATGAAAAGTTGGCATTTTAAAAGTTTTAGAATTTCATAAGTTTTGTATGAAGAGTATTTGATGTTATCGATGTCCTTTTGAGGTTCCGAGCCTTGGAATTGGTTCGTATCGTGATTTTTGACTTGCACGCAAAGTTTAGCGGAATTCCGGAATGTTTAAGTATGAATCGGACGCGTTCGTCGAAATTTGAATGTTTTAAAGTTTAAAGAAGGTTTCGATGGTCGATTCATGATTTTGATGTTGTTTGGTGTGATATGAGGCCTCGAGTACGTATTATGTTTTGGGACTGGTTTGTGTAATTGGACGGGGTCCCGGGGGCCTTGGGTGTTTTTCAGATGTGTTTGGATGGTGTCGCACTCTTATTTGATGTTTCATCGTTGTTTCTTTGGTCATAAAGGGCACTATTGACAAACATTTGATTTGTGATTTATCAAACCATTGGATCCTTATCGTACTTACGAAGCCATAGCAACAAGAATCGTCCAATTCCGATGTCGTATGAGAGAGTTATACCCATTTCCGTGTCGGACAAAATTGCTGGTTTCTGGTGCGAAACTTTGTACTTTGCGAACGCGAAGAATGATTTCTGGGTTGACTGGTCAACACGAAACATTTCTCTTCACGAACACAAAGGTCTCCTGCGAAGGCGACGAAGAAAAATAATCTGGACAGTGTTTTAAACCGAGAACTTTAGTATTTTGGGCATATCTTAAGGTCTAGAGCTCCATCTGAGATAATTTTCGCGGAGTTGTTCTCCTTTTAATAAGGGGTAAATATTTGACCTTTATTTTGATATTTATCCATTATTATCTCCGTTCTTTATTATTTTAATCTGTGTTTGGATGGTAGAAATTGAGATTTTGAGCCCTAACGTAGAGAAATGGTAAATCCTTGATTTGAGAGTCGATTCATGGACGAAATTGAATGGTAATCTGGATATAGACCATATGAGTTATGGGTAATATTTATTTTTAATAATTTTTTGAATCTGGACACTTTGGGCCCGAGGGTTGACTTTATTGACTTTTTGAGCGGACATGGAAATTGTTATAAGTAAATTAATTATGATGTTGGATAGTGTTTTAAAAGGCGGGGGCGTGAGGCGAAGCGTTTTACCTAACACGAGGCGAGGCGTAAGCCCCGAGACACGGGGCGTAAGTCCATGGATCTTTAATTTATAATTAATAAAATAAACTTAAAATTATTTTTAAATCTAAAAATCACATAATTCCTTTAGAAAATTCATACAAACCACAAAAAATAAAGAATTATTTATAATTAAATGAACTAACAATAAAAAATATACTAAAATAAATGAGATACATGTTAACAATAAATCAGTAATGTTCTAACCCAAATAACAATCCATATTCCAAACAAGATAAGCAAAAGGCGTCGTTGATAATTTGTAAGAAAAAACAAAAATGAAATAAAATCAAACTAGTTCATGGCAATGATCTGAAACTATAAAGAAAAAACATTGTATATGCCTTTAGAATATATATTTTAAAATATGAGAGAGGTTAACTTTCTAGTAGTTTAGTGGTAAAGAAAATTTGGTGCAAACAAAAGAATGGCACTAATCTTCCACAAAAAGCAGAAATGCACAAAAACTATAAATTATATTTCTATGTGCAAAGGCTTCTCTACACACTCAGCAAGACTTCATAACCCCCTTTGATTGAAGTCACAAAAGTTGTTGCTCCTCCATATACATGCCTGCAAAATATAATTCATGTTAAGAAAATAAAGAGTTTTATGAAAGCTAACATTGTCTAGCTTCAAAGTTTTAATAAAGTAATAGTAAATAGTAGTACACAACTAGAATCGGATCGACATTTTGCATTTTTCTTTTGCTGCTCCTTTCTCTTAATCTAGTATTGTATCTTACATAAACTAGAACATTTAATCTATGATGCTCAAGTCTGTTTCACTTCTTGGTATGAATCTAGCAAATATTAGAAAATCAAAAATAAGCTATTATAAAAACAAAAATACAATAGTAGAAGTTCTGGAAAAGCATAGCTCTTACCATACTCCAATTTCTTTCACAACCCAAGGAGCTATATGTGAGACTCAAGACATAAATCGCAAATTTAGTCAACTCTGGAGTTCTACCTCTAAAACGTATCCACCAATCTGTCGGAGATCGTACTTTCTTAGAATCCATAGCTATCTGACTTCCAAAATCCCCTCTCAAGTGGTCATATGAATCTAACTGAACATCCACTTTAAACCTCTCTTCATAACACAACATTCTTTCCATGCATTGGTACAAACCTTGTTTGATTTCACAATTATTAGAAAACCTTTCATCAAATCGCAATTAAGGATTCAAATAGTATCCAGCAGCATGAAGTGGACGATGAGGTTGGTTATTCCATCTATCATCAATTCTCTTCCAAATGGGACCATATTTTTTTTTCGTTGGATCCATAATTTATAGCTATCTTTTCCTTAGTTAAAAGGGAAATGGATCAAGCTTGACAAAAAAGTAAACACTTATCATTCTTCTTTGTTTTAATCATTATGTAGATTACTATAGTCCCTTTGTCCTTTCCTTAATAGTTGGTCATTATTTTTCAAGAAGAAAGTCAGAAACCATAAGTGCATGTTGATAATCGCACAATAAACATACAAAATGCAGAAACTTTTGAAATATAGCAACAACAAGAAACAAAACCAAAAGTAGCAAGAGACACCTGTTATAATTTTTGGAGTTAGAGTGATTAGTGAAGTAAAAAGCTCTAGGAGTTGAGGAGAAAGCTCAAGGTTCTATGGAGTATGACTGTGGAGTGTGGACGATTATTCATTGTCTAACGAGGTTAGGGCTTTTTTTTTATAGGGGTGGGGGACAGATTTAAGGTAAAATGAAAAGGGATTTAAAAAATATAAGGTCAATTGTCAAAATTATCCTTCAATTGGTTAAGTTCCATCAAGTGTGGGTCTTGGTTCTAGGGAGAGTCTTGCGCCTAAGCCTGTGCCTCATCTCTTGCAGTGTGCGCCCAAAGGATTTGCACCTCTTATTAACGCCCAGATGCGTTTTACGTGCCCCTGCTCCGATTTGCGCTCCGTGACTCGCCCCATAAACGCCCCTAAAAACACTGATGTTGGAGTATATTTTTATTGGTTTTTCATTATTGTTGACTAGTTCGAATCGATGGGCATGTGGTTTGAGGTGTTAGAGAGGCATTGGAGCCGGTTATGGAACTTCAGAGCGAGGTAAGTCTCCTGTCTAACTTTGTGAGAGAGAAATTACCCCTAGGTGTTATATTCTTATGTGCTACATGTTGTGGTAGCTACACACATAGGAGGTGACGAGTGTCTGTGCGTATGCTAGAATTCCTGATTATCTTTGCTCGTTTAAGTTCTTTTATTTCGCGTTATGACTTGAGACTAGACTTGCATAGGGTGACATACTCACTATTGTAGAGATGTGACAAGCTACTTGATAATCCGCGGAATAATTAGTGCTTCCCTTACGAATTTCTCTCGCATTGTGCGTATTCATTGCAAGATTTTTCTTAAAATTCATATCTCACACGTTTATTCGTGAGTGGGGTCAGGGATCCATTAAAGCTTCTTATTCTAATGGGATCAGGCCATTCGCCTCGGCAGGATTATGAACCACACTCTTATGGGAGCAGGTCGTTCGCCTCAGCAGTATAATAGATGCATCTATGGTTCGTGCCGTTCTACCCTCTGCAGTGCACAAATTATGATGGGATCGGGTCGTTCGCCACGACATTTCTATTAAACACTCTTATGGACCGGGCCGTTCGCCTCGGGAGCGTCATGCATAATATTTTATAAGAAATCAACGTATCAGTGTGTTTTATTATTTTCCTAATTTGAATTGTGAAGACCTATATGGTGAGGTCCATTTTATGTATACTCCGGTTGAGGAGGTAACCGCTAATTGGGAGATTGAGTTTACCGTTCAGAGAGGATTGTACCTCGTATTTATATTGGTCTATACTGTTTATTTACTATTCCTCATACTTGTTTACTTCTTACTATACATGATTTATCGGACCACTAGTAAGTATCGATGTCGACCCCTCGCCACTATTTCTCTGGGATTAGGCTAGATAATTACTGGGTACGTGTTGATTTACGTACTCATACTACACTTCAACACTTATTGTGCAGGTTTACATTTTTGGTGGTCTTTTGGGCATAGAGGCGCATCTATTGCGGGGACTTTACGGTGAGCTACATTCTTTATTACGATCCACAGCATACAAAGTCTCTATTAGCGTTATTTATATTCTCCTTTCTAACTTGTATTCCAGACAAATGTTGTATTTTATTATATTTCCTAGTTAATGCTCATGCACTTATGACACCGAATTTTATGGGTTCCTACTGGATGTTTAGTATGGTAGTTCACGTAATTATTATCATTTCACCCTGGAATCTTCATTTATACTATTTAATTAATGGGAATTATGATTTCAAGTAATAAAAATGAGTAATTCAATTGATCAATAACCGTTAGCTTACCTGACGGGGGCATTAGGCGCCATCACGACCTATAGTAGATTTTGGGTCGTGACAATTGAAACATGAGATCTCGAACTGGTTCAACTCTTTACTTTTGGTCCTTTTCTTGAAAAAAGAAATACATACAGGACTCAGATGTAATACTCCCTCCGGTCCAAAATAAGTGATTTTATGGCATTTTTTTTTGTCCAAAATAAGTATTTTTTACAGATTTCAAGAGAGCATTAATTTTTTTCCTATATTTTCCCTGGAGTAAATATTGTTGGAATATGTGTTATTAGAGTGTATATTTCCAATGCAATTGAATTCTTCCATATGATCAGATTCACGTTTCTACTACTCTAGTTCTATTACTCTTCAACTATGGAGTACTTGTTAGGAAAAGTATAAAACTTGATTATTTCATCTCCTACAACTCATGTTTTTGTAAAGTAAAAATGGAGAGGCAATATGAGAGGGATGATCAAGACTCCATAAATTTTTAATTTGAAGGCTCAATCAAAACATTTCAAGAGTACTCTATGATCAGCAAAGTTGAAGACTCATTCGAAAAGATTGAAGACTTAATATATAAGCTTGATGATTCGATAAACAGTACTAAAAACTCAATCAAGAGAGCAGATCACTCTCCAGAGAATGTTGAAGATTCAATAGAAGAGTCAAAAAAATGGCTGGTCAAGATTTAGAATTAATGTTGCAGGAACTGATTTTGATTTAAGCAAATTTCCTGAAGGAGGAGAAGGAACCTTTGAAGAAGAAGAACTACAAAAAGTAGTTAGAATTATGCTGAATGAAGCCATGCTTATTTCATCATTTTAGAAAATTAAACCTTCTTTTATAAGAGAATTCTTGGTGGGAAATGTTGAAATTTTTGGCTCCATTTTATATTTTGTTGATATTTTAAAATTAAAATTCTAGACAAATTGAGATTCTTGCTGAAAATTTGAAATCATTTTTCAAGAGTTGCTTCGTCTGACAAATTTAGATAATTGCTAATCATGAATGTTCTGCCGTTGCGTCTTCCATTTGCTTCATTCAATGTTTCGTGAGAGTTGAGAGTAATCACATCCCAAAACCCAAAATGGATAGCAAAGGATAGTACGGTCATTTTCATTGATAATTAATGTTAAAAGGTGATTTTCTTAATCTGTGTGAAAACACTCAGAAAATTACTTATTTTGGGCCGGAGGGAGTATTTTAGATGATGACTGCATACCCCTTCTGCCATCAAAAATGTTGTAACCTAAACCGGGAATAATTAAGTATTTTGTGTATCTTTCGGGTCTAATATCATCATTTGGTACGCGCCAGCTTTTTGCCTATCATCTAAAATGGTTGGTAAAATTTAAATGAACAAAATGTAATTGAACTTGCATGATACCTGACAGTGGGTATTAACCTCTTTTAGAAGTAATACTTCTTCAAATGGATTGCATTTCAATGTGATGGTAACACCTTGTCGTCCACGGTGTCCAATTCCTATGCTCATTTTCCAGCAATGCCTCTAACCGTAGATGGGCCTTTCCAATTTGGACTCAACTTCCATGCGTTTGTCGTTTTGTTGACCGGAACACCTTTTTGAGGACGAAGTCCCCAATTTTGAAGTACCTCAAGCTTTCCTTCCTGTTATAGTATCGTTCAATCATCTGCTTTTGAGCAGCCATCCGAATTAATGATGTTTCTCTCTTTCTTCCGTCAAATCCAAATTTATTCATAGCTCTTCTTCATTTATTGCCTCACTAGTACGTGTGTATCTCGTGTTTGGTTCGCCTATCTCCACTGGAATTAGAGCTTTTGTTCCGTACACAAGTGAAAATAGGGCTTCTCCCGTGCTAGTCTTTATCGTTGTTTGGTAAGTCCATAACACTCCTGGTAGTACTTCTGGACATTTTCCTTTCGATTCTTCCAATCAAATTTTTAAGTTGATGATAACCTTATTTTTTGACTTAGCTTGTCCTTTAGCCACCGGGTGGTAAGGGGTAGACGTGATCTGCTTAATCTGCCAGCTTTAGAAAAAGTCAGTGACTTTCGCACCTATGAATTACGGTCCATTATCACAAACGATCTCCTTTGTGACTCCAAAATGACATATTATATTTCTCCAAATAAAATCCATTACTTACTTTTCTCGTACCTATTTAAAGGAACCTTCTTCTACCGATTTTGAGAAATAATTCATTAGAATTAACAAAAACTATATCTTTCTCTTAGCTTGAGGCAATGGTCCTGCGATATCCATCCCCCATTTCATGAGGGCCATGGCGATATAACTAAATGTAACAATTCCGGCGGTCGATGCATATTATTAGCGTATTGTTGGCATTTATCGCACCTTGGTACAAAGTTTTCTTCTTTCTCTTTCATTTTTGGCCAATAGTATCCTGATCTTATTTGTGTCTTCACCAACGATCTCCCATGATTGCAACAATGTCCCTCATGTACTTCTCTCATTACATATTCCATTTGTGATGGTCCAAGGCATCGTGCTAAAGGTCCACCAAACATTTTAGGATATAAGTTCCAAAAAATTAAGCAATACTGAGCAGCCTTCAACCGTAACAATCAGGATTTCTTTTTATCCTCAGGCAAGATACCGTACTGCAAAAAGTTCACAAATTTGTTTCTCCAATCCTAAGTTGAATTATTGAAATTTACCTCACTCTTGGGTTGGTCGAGGGATGAATGAAATAAATTTACAACAACATTTTCAGCATTTGCTGCATCAACGACAGATGCAAGATTTGCCAATGCGTCTGCTTCTACATTTTCCTCCCTGGTTAGTTGTATAGCTTTCCATGCTTGGAACTGCCTAAGCAATTCTCGTAACTTTTCGAGGTACTGTTGTATTCGTATCTCTCTTGCCACGTATGTCCCATACATTTGATTGACTACCAGTTGCAAGTCACTTTTGATCATGATTTGTTCAGTACCAAGCTACAGTGTGAGCTCCAAACCTGCACTCACAGTTTCATACCCTGCTTCATTGTTAGTAATCGAGTAACATTTTATCGCTTGTCTTATAATCTCTCCCTAGGGTGGAATTAAGACGATCCCCAAATCTGCTCCTTTAACATTCGACGAACCGTCAGTAATGGTGTCCAAGTGCCCGGATTAGCTCCGATGAATATTCGTAGTTCTTTTTCTGCTTCAGGAATTAAGCTTGAGCTAAAATCTGCTAACGCTTGAGGTTTTATAGTGGTTCTAGGCTTATATATAATATCATATTCACTGAGTTCTATAGCCCATTTAGATAACCTCCTTGATAATTCTTGCTCATGCAGTATATTCCTTTGTGGAAAATCAGTTATAACAGAAATATGATGACATTGAAAGTAAGGTCATAACTTCCTTGATGCCATAATTAAAGATAAGCAAGTTTTTCTAGGTGAAGGATACTATGTCTTAGCATCTAGTAAAAACTTACTGACATAATAAATCGGAGATTGTTTGCCTTTGTCTTCACGTAATAATATCGCGCTTACCGCTACTTCTGACACATCAAGGTAGATGAACAATCTCTCTCTGTCTTGTGGTTTTTCCAGAGGTGGATTTGATAGATACACCTTTAATTCTTTCAGAACTTGTTGACACTCGTCATTTCATTCAAACCGATTTTTCTTTTTCAATGCTGAAAAGAACGTAAGGTATTTTTCTGATGACTTGGATATAAACCTTCCCAGAGCCGCTATTTTACCTATTAATCTTGTACTTCTTTCATGCTCATGAGTACATCTGGTATTTCTTCAATAACTTTGATCTATGCGAGATTTACTTCAATACCTCTATTAGAAACAAGAAAACCTAAAACTTTACATGAAGCTACGCCAAAAGCGTTCTTTTCCGAATTTAACTTCATGTTATACTTACGGAGAATTTCAAAGTTTCAGCCAAATGTGAAAAATGATCCCCTGCCTGTGTCAATTTGACCAACATATCGTCTATGTAGACCTCCATAGTTTTTCCCATGTGTTCTTGAAATATTTTGGTCACCAGTCTTTGATATGTGTGTCACGACCCCAAAACTACCCCGACCGTGATGGCGCCTATCGCGAACTAGGCCAGCCAAATCAATATTCAAAACATAAAGAACCTTCCGTTTATATCATTTCTAAACCAATAATTCATAAAAGTTTCATTTAAGCATTTTTAACAGACTAAGATGTGCCGAATAACAGATACAACCCAAAATCCCGGAGTCATTGGTCACGAGCATCTAAAGAAATTATACAAGTCTGACACAGTATCTCTAGCACAAGATAAGTCTAGGAGATACAAATACTACAAAAGTAAGAAGGAGAAAGCAGGGCTGCAGACGTTTGTAGCTACCTCACAACATCTCCGAGAGCCCTGGGACAGGTAAATAACTCACTCTGCCCTAGCACCTGGATCTGCACACAAGGTGCAGAGTGTAATGTGAGTACACAAACTCAGTAGTAATAAAAGTAAATAAGGTCCGAGCAATAGGAAACACGCAATTACATGCTATAAATTCAAAGTAAATATAACTCTTTTTCCCAATAGTACATAGGTCAAATCATCATGCTTAAAAGCCGATTTAAGTAAAAATCATTTGAAAGTATTTTTCCAACAGTTTCAACAGAAATACTGTAAGTTCGGAGTGAAAGTGATAAAAATCATAAATAGCCTCTCGGGCAAAACATATATCATAACTGCCCCTCGGGCATAACGTCATGGAATTTCAGAGTGAAGGTGATAAAATCATAAGTCCCTCTCGGGAAAAACATGTATCATAAAATGTCCCTCGAGCTTAACATCACTCAGAATCAGCCCCTCGGGCAAACCTCACAATCACTCATAATGAGCCTCTCGGGCAACCTCACAGTCACTCATGCCTCCCATTCACTCGTCACTCGGCACTCGACACTCGACACTCGCACTCAGTAGGTACCTGCGCTCACTGGTACAACCCAAGAACTATAACAAGCCACCCCGTGGCATCATCAGCCCAAGCGCTATAACAAGACACCTCATGGCATCATCACTCAGGCTCTCGTCCTCTCATATATCATAAACTGTGTAACATGCTGCGGCGCACAACCTGATCCCATAATATCCTCATGACATAGGCCCTCGGCCTCACTCAGTCAGAAACCTCTCAAAAGCCACTCGAGCTATCAGTAAAAATAGGGAACTCATTGTCATGACCCCAAATCCTAAACCGGCCGTGATGGCGCCTATCGTGGAACTAGGCTAGCCAACAATCACATATTTACAGTTTCTTTCCAAAATACCAACTAATTTTCAACATTTCATAGACGTAAGTAAATTACTAAATCTATTAAGCAAAACAGAAAGTTAAATAGTCTAAAACCATCCCTAAGATCCGGAGTCAACATGTCATGAGCATCTAAGGAATATGCCAAAAGTCTACTATTATAATACAAAACCTCAGAACGAAGAACTAGGTACAAAATAAGAAAAGGGAAAAAAGAGATGATGCGGATGCTGAACAACTACCTTTATATCCCGACTCCGGCTCCGCACAAAAATAGATGACTAACGCTCGGTATTAGCACCTGTATCTGCACACAGGGGTGCTGGGAGTAATGTGAATACGCCAACTCAGTAGTAATGAAAATAAATCAAGTCTAAGCAGTAAGAAACACATAAAATCAAATCATCAGTTCAAAATATGCACAACCTTTATTTCCAACAGTGTATACATATGTATATATGAAATCAACATGCCTTAAAATCCAACTTTAGTAAAATCCTTTGAAAAATGTGTTTTCCAACAATTTCAGAAAAAAATACCTGAAGAATTGAGTGTAAAATGAAATAAGTCATAAGTAGCCCCTCGGGCCAAAACATAAATCATAAATCTCCCCTCAGGCAGAACATCACTCAGCATACCTCACAGTCACTCAGTATCAACCCCTCGGGCAACCTCACTGTCACTCATGCCTCCCAATCACCCGTCACTCGGCACTTGCACTCAGTAGTACATGCGCTCACTGGGGGTGTGTACAGACTCCGGAGGGGTTCCTTCAGTCCAAGCACTAATATCAAGCCTCCTCGTGGTATATCATATCCTCACAATTAGGTCCTCAGCCTCACTCAGTCAGAAACTCTCAAAAGCCCCTCGGGCGTATCAGTAAAACGGGGTACTCGACCCAAAGCATAATTTTATATCTCAAGATAGTGTAAATAAGGCTGAGTTTCGAAATCAGTTAAACATAACATGACTGAATGTAAATCATAAGTCAACACAGTGAGGAAAATAGCAGTAAAAGCCCCTAAGGGGTCTAAACAAGTCGGCACGAGGCCCCAAACATGGATTATAGCCCAAATATAGCAATAATTTTAGAACACAATTTAACATATGATTTAGAGTAAAAATACGCAACTCAATAGTTGCCGCAATCTTTACTCTATGCGATCACGGATGAACTCATGCGATCGCAATGAAGAAACCACTGCTGCTAAAACACCAGAAAAACAACAGACTCCTTAAGACCAAAAATGCCCATTTGAGCATCCGAAATACACCCGAGGCTCCCGGAACCTCAACCAAACCTACCAACATATCCCATAACATCATTCAAACTTAGTCGTGCCTTCGAAACACCAAAAACAACACAAAACACCAAAATTATATCAAATTCAAGCCTATGAACTTTGGAACTTCTAAATTTCGCCAATGATGCCGAAACCAACCAAAACACATCCGATTGAGCTGAAAATTTGCACACATATCAAAAATGACATTACAAACCTGCTCTAACTTTCGAAATTCCATTCCGACCCCGATAGCCTATTTTCCCCTGCCGATCAGAAATCGCCAAAAACTAACTTTCGGCAATTCAATCCTAATTCCACACCGGACATCAAAACTTTATTTCGAACACACTCCTAAGTCCCAAATCACCTAACGAATCTATCCGAGCCAAAAAATCCACATTCCGAGGTCGTTTACCAATAAGTCAACTCCCAGTTGACCTTTTCAACTATTAAGCTAATTTAAGAGACTAAGTGTCTCAGTTCTCACCACGACCACTCCGAACCCGAACCAACCGACCAAACACAACATAAATAGGCTAAGCAACATACGATAAAGCAGAAACGGGGGAAACATGGATAATCTCACCGAACGAGCGGTCGGGTCGTTACACTCGTCCCAAAACATCTTTCATATGAATCAAAATGGAGTAATGAAACTCGATTAAACAGTAATCAGGTAAAAATCATGACTGAGTGTAAATTTCAAATCAAAACAGTGAGGAAATAGTAGTAAAAAGCCCCCAAGGAGTCCAAACACTTGGCACGAGGCCCAAATACGACATTCAGCCCAAAACATAGTAATATTCCTTAAAACATAAAGAATTATATGATTTGAAATCAAATACGCAACTTATTAGTTGCTACAGGACGGACCAAGTCACAATCCCCCAACGATGTACGCCACACACTCATCATCTAGCATGTGGGCCACTCTAAAATAGTGATACAATGCGAAGTCCGAGGTTTCATACCCCCAGGACAAGGTTTACAATCATTACTTACCTCAAGCCGGATGAAAATCTACTCCGCGATACCTTCGCCCCTCGACTCGGCCTCAAATCGCCCCGAATCTAGTTAAAAATCAGATTCATATCATCTAAATACGCTAAAGGAACAAAGCCCACTCGAAAATAATCAATTTACATAAAAAATCTCGAAATTGGCTAAACCCGACCCCCGGGACCACGTCTCAGATTCCGATAAGAAAATTTGCAAGACTAAAATCCTTACACTCTCACGAGTCCACACATACCAAATACATCAAAATCTGACAAAAAATAGTCCCTCGAACAAAGTCTCCAAATTCAAGCCGTAATCCCCCAATATCCACCATTAATTCCCATAGATTTCATGTCTAATCAGTAAAATATCACCATATAATCGAGTATTAGGTTCAAAAACGTTACCTCAATGTGCTTCCCCTTGAATCCCTCTTCAAAATCCCTCAAAAGCTCCAAAGCCGTCTTTAAAAATTGGAATATAAGAAAATTCGCAAAAAGGGACCTTATAACTTTCTGCCCAGCTAAACCGCATATGCGGTCCAATCTTCGCACATGCAACCACCGCATCTGCGGAAATAATCCGCATCTGCGGAAATTTACTCACCTAGCTCGCTCCGCATTTGCGGTCACCACATCGCACCTGCGGGCTCGCAGGTGTGCTCACTCGCCCTCTTTTGCGGCAAATCCCCTAGGCCTCCAACTCCGCACCTACGACTCCCATACCGCACTTGCAACCTCCGCGTCTGCTATCCCCCTTCCGTAGGTGCGAAAAAGCAGAACCAGCAGCACCAACTGAAATCTCTCAAGTACAAACTTTCTGATGACCACCCGAAATCATCCCGAGCCCCTCGGAACCTCAATCAAAAATACCCACACGTCATATATCATCACTCGAACTTAGTTGAACCTTCAGAACACTCAAAACAATATCAAGACACCAAATTAACCCGAAATTCAAGCCTAAGGATTTCTAAACTTCCGAGTTTTGCTAACGATGCCGAAACCAACCCAACCACGTCTGAATGACCTGAAATTTTTGCACACACATCACAGGTGACACTACGAACCTATTCTAACTTCCGGAATTCCATTCCGACCCCGATAGCTAATTTTCCACTGTCGACCGGAATTTGCCAAAAATCCAGTTTCGCCAATTCAAGCCTAATTCTACCACGGACCTCCGAAAAATATTCCGAACACGCTCCTACGTCCCAAATCACCTAACGAATCTATCTGAACCGTAAAAACCAAATTCCGAGATCATTTACCTATAAGTCAACTTTCACTTGACTTTTCTAACTAAATCACCAACTTAAGAGACTAAGTGTATCATTTCTCTTCACAATCACATCGAACCTGAACCAATCAACCCAACGCAACATAAAAGAGCTAAACCATACAAGAATGAAATAAAAATGGGGAAAATGGGGCTAAACTCTCGGAACGACCGGCCGGGTCGTTACATCCTCCCCCACTTAAACACACGTTGCCAAGAGTTGTTCCAAAATTCATCAAATCGCCGAATAACCTTACCACGCACATACTCGGTGGTGATCCCACGTCACGCTGTCCTGCATAGATCTAATAACACATCACATATTAGATTTCTTCATCTAACATACCCCATAAGCCTTAGAATCCAATTTCCACATCTGAACTTTCCTATATGATCAGAATCATGCATCCACACACTGCATAAGTTTGAATAAGCTGTATCCAACCATAGCCATAACTCAAGACGAAATTCCATGATATCCCACATAACTCAGACACCCGTAATGATAATTTTTAATCACGGTAGCTGCTCAAGCAACATAATGCCGGAAATAACCCTATTATCAAACAGAGACCCATTCTAACACCTTCATATACTGCCAATGATGAAAGAAACACGCAAAAACCCATAACCATTCGTCGGATCAACAATTGGTGGAACACCCTCTCTTCGAGAGGAAATATAGCAAAATTTCCAAGCCGATCTGTGTAAATATCTTCCCAAAAATGCCACAACCAGATCCGATAATCACCCATTCTAGGTTCGATGACCTCATCTCATCCAACACAACCACTCTAATAATACGACACATCAATACCGCTTAAAGCCATAACCCGTGCAGTCCGTGCACTAATAGACAACATTCCAAATGTACTCAAACATGGAAAAAAGACATCAAGTACTCAAAGTGCATTGCCATAACCACGGAGAATTGAATGATACCATGCCACACGAACTCGACAGAACATAACCAATCTTCTCAATCTTGCAATACCCAATTACTTACCATACTCAAATCCCGCTATAAGACCATAATAGAACCATACCGTGTGTGCCTAAAACCAACGAATCGCAGCTCCCTGTAGTAGGAAAGAGTAACTCATAAATCATTCCAGAACACAGATAAGCCCAACAACCACTAACTGGCATGCCCCTCACAATAGCACTACAGAGCCAATCAATCCAACTCGGTGCAAAACACCTATCCCCACTAGGCCTACTAAGGAACCCCAAATCAATTGGGTCAATACACAATAGACAAATGACCCTCCTAAGGTCCACAATTACTGAATCAAAACACACACTAACCCCTGGTTAACCTTGGCTACGTCTCTACAGCCCTCAGCTATGAAGTTATCTCCTCATTCAAGTTCCGAGACTCAAAACCCTCAGAGCACGCAAATCACCGTATCCGATCTCAACTACGTCGCCTGAATGTCTAATACTTCCCCAATACACGATCATACCACGAGGGATGCCCCTACAATCCATATGTTCTACAAAGCCAAATTTGAATACTCGCAGCCGACCAACAAGGAGAGTACCGCCACACCAGTGAAGTATCCATAAATCAAAACACAGTGCCTCTTCTGAAACTTATACCTTCATCGAGCCATATCTAAAAGTAACACCATCTATCTGATCATCTGAGATCGTCCATTCTACCTAAGAATTCAGAAAAAATCTCATTGTGGCCTAGCACCCACAATCTCAATACTAAACCACACATCGCACCCATTATGTCACCATATGAATGATAAGACAAACCTCAAACCCACTCTGAGTCGCAAGCAACTACATACTCAATTAGCAAAGAACTTTCCATTTGATTTCATTCTAGAGAAAATTAAAATATGCCACATGCCCCATACACTAGTAGAAAATATATACCTCAAACTACGGTAGAGACCATCTAGAACTCTCGAAAATCCATTTGCACTTAACCAAACCGTCAGGACTGAATCCCTCTAACTCAACCAAGCTACGCAGGTCGCCAAAACCCAAAAACACGTAGAACCTTACCACACCGTAAGAACTCCAAAGGCCCCATCTTACCCATTACCATGCCGATCCAATCTACTACCAAGCTGTCCTATTTCTCCGAGTCCCTTCTGAATTACCTTCCCATTGATTCTTCCTCCTTGCCATAGTACCAAAATCCTCAACCATAAATCATCACGCGAGACCCTAGCACAGAACCACATCGCCCTAAGGCTCATAAACCGCTGGATATCTCTCAAGTACCCCAAAGTATCACATCTCAAATCCTTACTCTAAAGAGACTTTCGATGAATTTGAACTATCCTTCCCTTTCATGATACTGGAATATATAATCCACAATGATATATAAACCCTGAATCCATCAGAACCATTCTCGAGAGTCACCCACTCTACTCAATTCTCAATTTTGATCAAGCAGATCGAACGACCTGTACCCCATCAACGCACCAACACTCAAGTGAGTAACCCACATGCCTAGGCAACCAAGCAAATTCCTACTTTACGCACACTAACTCCTTTACAAATAACACCTCAATCATGCAATAAGACCCATATCCCCATAGAGTATAATACAACTTTTATCCAGAAATTTCCATTACTCGAGTCATCCTAAAACTCTACCTCTACAGGTCATAACTGATCCACCAGTATACCCCAAACTGAAACCAATACAACACATAATTGGCAACCAACTAATCATTAGCAGACTCCCCCACTTGGATCAAAGCCATAGATCAAAACAAATAATATCTCATAATTCCCATACGCTATCACCTCCACAATATCGCTGTGAGATTCAACGAAAATCTTCATAAGCTCATATAACACAAACCACCAAATATCTCGAACCATCTACAAATCTCGTAAACTCAAATTGCAACATATATCATTTACTGGCAAAAGAGAACTTGTTACAAAACAACATAAAGATCACACAACCTCAGGACACTCCGCATGAGGTAACTCCGCCTGCTTAGCCTCAAACTAATATCACTCTACTCTCTTCCAATATCGTGGCCATTACGTGATCAATTATCCTCCTGCATTAAGACACCACCCATGCCTATCCTCGAGACATCATAATACACGGTATAAGAACCTGAAGATGATGGCAGAACTAACACTGAAGCTGTGGTCAAATTAGTCTTGAGCCCTGAAAGATCTCCCCACGCTCGTCTGACCGCCTGAATACCCTCACTGGACACTACGTGCCCCAAGAATGCTACTGAACGAGCCAAAAATTCACACTTGGAACTTTGCGCAAAAGTTTCTCCTCCCTCAATCTCTATAATGCAATCCTTAAACATTGAGTATGCTCTTCCCGTCTACGTGGGTACACCAGGATGTCACCAATGAATATAATAACGAAGGAGCCCAAATACGACTGGAATACACTGTTAATCAAATACATGAACACCGTTGGGGCATTGGTCAACCCAAAAGACATCACCAGGAACTCATAACACAACAGGAAGATCCACTTCACTCCACAACTAAACTACATGATATGTCCTTCAATACACTCATAACTCGAGGCCATATGCCAACTCAAGACAGAAGTCAAACACTCTATAGTTCTTGCTACATATCCAACCAGTTCTTTTTATCATAATCAAACAATCGGAACACATCTCATCATCAAATCACACTCACCACATAGTCATCCAGACACAAAATCCCACCAATAGGGATACATCAGACATATAAGTCCCAAAATACACGTGCTCACACAATCAAAATCTCAGCACTCAAGCCACAGACAAAATCCGGCCTCAAGTCATCCAGACTGGCCCATTATCAACTTGCTAAAATCAATCTCGCAACTCATACATGGGAATAACAAGACGTCGATACAAAGCTGATACCGAGCACTCACGTGCACATTCGAATACATGAAAGGGATTCAAAGAGTTACACTTTTGGCTGAATAAATGGATTCACATGACAAGAATTCAAGAATGTGAGATTTTTCCTAAGGGTTCTGCAGCCTATCGAAGATAAGTACAGATGTCTCCGTACCGATCCGCAAGACTCTAATAAACCTACTCATGACTGGTGAGTCCTATGCAACCTAGTGCTCTGATACTAACTTGTCACGACCCCAAAACTACCCGGCCGTGATGGTGCCTATCGCGATACTAGGCCAGCCAAATCAATATTCAAAACATAAAGAACCTTCCATAAACCAATAATTCATAAAAGTTTCAGTTAAGTATTTTTAATAGACTAAGATGTGCCGAATAAAAGATACAACCCAAAATCCCGGAGTCACTAGTCACGAGAATCTAAAGAAATTATACAAGTCTGACACAATATCTCTAGCACAAGATAAGTCTAGGAGATGAAAATACTACAGAAGTAGGAGAAAGTAGGGATGCGGACGTGTGCAGCTACCTCGCAACATCTCCGAGAGTCTCTGGGACAGGTAAAAAGCTCACTCCGCCCTAGCACCTGGATCTGCACAAGGTACAGGGAGTAATATGAGTACGCCAACTCAGTAGTAATAAAAGTAAATAAGGTCCGAGCAATAGGAAACACGCAAGTACATGCTATAAATTCACAGTAAATACAACTCTTTTTCCTAACAGTACATAGGTCAATTCATCATGCTTAAAAATCGATTTCAGTAAAAATCATTTGAAAGTATTTTACCAATGGTTTCAATAGAAATACTGTAAGTTCGGAGTGAAAGTGATAAAAATCATAAATAGTCTCTCAGGAAAAACATATATCATAAACTGCCCCTCGGGCGTAACATCATGGAAGTTCAGAGTGAAGGTGATAAAATCATAAGTAGCCTCTCGGGCAGAACATGTATCATAAACTGCCCCTCGGGCGTAACATCACTCAAAATCAGCCCATCGTCCATACCTCACAATCACTCATAATTAGCCCTTCAAGAAACCTCACAGTCACTCATGCCTCCCAATCACTTGTCACTCGGCAATCAGTAAGTACTTGCGCTCGCTGGGGGTGTACAGACTCCGGAGGGGCTCCTACAACCCAAGCGCTATAACAAGCCACCTCGTGGCATCATCACTCAGACTCTCGGCCTCTAATATATCATAAATAGTGTAACATGCTGCGGTGCACAGCCCGATCCCATAATATCCTCACAACATAGGCCCTCGGCCTCACTTAGTCAGAAACCTCTCAAAAACCACTCGGGCTATCCGTAAAAATAGGGAACTCGTCCCAAAACATCTTTCATATGCATCAAAATGGAGTAATGAAACTCGATTAAACAGTAATCAGGTAAAAATCATGACTGAGTGTAACTTTCAAATCAAAATAGTGAGGAAATAGTAGTAAAAAGCCCCCAAGGGGTCCAAACATTTGGCACGAGGCCCAAATACGGCATTCAACCCAAAACATAGTAATATTCCTTAAAACATAAAATATCATATGATTTGAAATCAAATACGCAACTTATTAGTTACTATGGGACGGACCAAGTCACAATCCCCCAACGGTGTACGCCACACACTCATCATCTAGCATGTGGGACACTCCAAAATAGTGATACAAAGCAAAGTCCCGGCTTTCATACCCTCAGGACAAGATTTACAATCATTACTTACCTCAAGCTGGATGAAAATCTACTCCGTGATGCCTTTGGCCCTCGGCTCAGCCTCAAATCGCCCCGAATCTAGTCAAAAATCAGATTCATATCATCAAAATACGCTAAAGGAACAAAGCCCACTCGAAAATAACCAATTTACATAAAAAAATCCCGAAATTGGCCAAACTCGACCCCCAGGCCCACGTCTCAGATTCTGATAAAAAATCACAAAACTAGAATCCTTACACTCTCATGAGTCCATACATACCAAATACATCAAAATCCGACAACAAATAGTCCCTCAAATCCTCAAATCAAAGTCTCCAATTTCAAGCCCTAATCCCCCAATTTCAACCATTAAATCCCATAGATTTCATGTCTAATCAGTCAAATATCATCATAGAATCGAGTATTAGGTTCAAAAACGTTACCTCAATGTGTTTCCCCTTGAATCCCTCTTCAAAATCCCTCAAAAGCTCCAAACCCGTCTTAAAAAATGGTATAATATAAGAAAATTCGCGAAGGGGACCTTATATACTTTCTGCCCAGCTAAACTGCATCTGCGGTCCAATATTTGCACATGTGACCACCGCATCTGCGGAAATTTACTCACCTAGCTCGCTCACCACATTGTACCTGCGGGCTCGCAGGTGCGCTCACCCGCCCGCTTCTGTGAAAAATTCCCTAGGCCTCCAACTCCGCACCTGTGGCTCCCATACTGCACTTACGACCTACATATGTGAGATCTCCCTTCAACAGGTGCGGAAAACCAGGATCAGCAGCACCAGCTGAAATCTCTCAAGTCCAAACTTTCCGATGACCACCCGAAATCAGCCCGAGCCCCTCGGGGTCTCAACCAAAAATAGCCACACGTCATATATCATCACCCGAACTTAGTTGAGCCCTCAGAACACTCAAAACAACATCAAGACACCAAATTAACCCGAAATTCAAGCCTAAGTGTTTCTAAACTTTCGAAATTCGCCAATGATGCCGAAACCAACCCAACCACGTCCGAATGACCTGAAATTTTTGTACACACATCACGGACGACAATACGAACCTATTCCAACTTCCATAATTCCATTCCGACCCCGATAGCTAATTTTCCACTGCCAACCGGAATTTGCCAAAAATTCAATTTCGTCAATTCAAGCCTAATTTTGCCATGGACCTCCGAAAAACATTCCAAACACGCTCCTAAGTCCCAAATTACCTAACGAAGCTATGCGAACCATAAAAACCAAATTCCGACATCATTTACCTATAAGTCAACTTCCGGTTGACTTTTCCAACTAAATCACCATTCCAACTAAATCACCAACTTAAGAGACTGAGTGTCTCATTTTTCTCCAAGATCACTTCGAACCCGAATAAATCAATGCAACACAACATAAAAGAGCTGAACCGTACAAGAATGAAGCAGAAATAGGGAAAATGAGGCTAAACTCTCGAAACGACCGGCCGGGTCATTACAATGTGGCTCCAACATTTTTCAAGCCAAATGGCATAACTTTGTAGAAATAATTCCCCATGTCTGTGATAAATGAGGGTTTTTCCTCATCTAAAGGATCCATTTTTATCTGATTATAAGCAGAATATGCATCTAAAAAACTTAAACGCTCATGACCTGTGGTTGAATCGATTAGTTGATCTATGCGTGGTAAAGGAAATGAATATTTAGGACAAGCCTTGTTTAAATAAGTATAATATACACAGACTCGCTATTTTCCATTCTTTTCTGTAACCACAACAATATTAGCTAACCAATCATGGTACTTTACCTCTAGTATTGAACCAATTTTTAAATGTTTTTGTACCTCATCATGGATCAGTTGATTTTTGAAGGCCCCTTGCTTCCTTTTCTTTTGATTAACAGGTGGGTGTAATGGATCCTCATTTAGATTATGAGTCATCACCTTTGGCGGTATACCTGTCATATCTAAATACGACAAGCAAAGCAATCTGCGTTAGCACATAAAAATTTAATTAACTTACCTTTCATTTCTGGGCTCAAGTTTTCTCCAATGTAAACCTTTCTATATGTACAGTGGACAAATAATATCAAAACTTCGAGCTCTTTCCTGGTTGTTTTAATGTTCTCATTTTCCTCTGGCTCTTGAATCATATCAGGTCTTGAATCGAAATCAGTCTAACCTTGTGTGTTTTTAGTTGAGGTATGGATAGAAGCGTTCCGAACTGAATTTTTAATTTCTATTTCACGTATGCATCATTGGCTGTTGTATTTGTAATTAACACTGAATTAATTCTCATTGAAGCCTGTTGATCTCCCCAGATTTTTCAGATCTCTCATTGTGAAGGGAATTTAATAACTTGATGCAACGTGGACGAGACAATATCCATATCATGAATTCATGGCCTTCCCAAGATTATATTACAGGCCATGTCTGCGTCTATTACTTGGAACTTTATATCTTTGATGACTCCTTGCGCAAATGTAGCCAGTACAATTTCTCCTTTTATAACGACGCTTGAATTATCAAATCCAAACAAAGACCGTGCCTTTGGTGTAACCTTGTCATTGGCTTGAATTTCATTTACCACCCTTAATTAAATTATATTTATTGAGCGACCTAGGTTATCAAACTCGTTTTATATTACTATCATATACAAGTAAAGATATTACTAGTGCATTATAGTGAGGAATCATCAAGCCATCTGCATCTCGTCGTCAAACATTATACTGCCACCTTCTAAGACTTGGCAAACTCATTTCTCGTAAGTGTCGGTAACTTTTGATATCTTTTTTGAAGCCGTGTATGTCGCCCCATTGACTTCATCTCCTCTGGTTATGACTTTGACCGTTCTTTTTGGTGATGGAGGCTTTGAGGGTTCTTTCCTATTTTCATGTATGATTTTCTCCTTTCTTACTGAACAGATCAGTAAGATAACTTTGCTTCAATAGATGGTCGACTTCTCCTTGTAAACACATGCAGTCTGCTGTCCTATGACCATGATCATTGTGAAACTTGCACCAAAAATCTGAGTTCCTTTTATTTGGCTCTGATCTCATCACTTTTGGCCATCACACTTTATCTCCCATTCCTCTTATAACAACCACCAATTCAGAGGTGCTGATGTTAAAGCTATAATCTCCTATTCTTGCTTGAGTATTGGAATCATTGCTCCGGGCGTGTCGCTCCTTTTTGAATCTTGAGGAAGAATTTGCTTTTTTTTGTCTTGATCTTGAATCAAATCGTGCATTATCTTGTTTAGGTCAGAATCTTGCCCCGTGGGTCCCACGTAAGGCTCGTACCTATTTTTACCAGACCTTCTTTCTAATTCCGAGTGTCTTGAACCTGGTCTTTCATCAACCCTTGGCTGTGTAATCGTATCTTTTTCTGTCTGTAACTTCATGCTGTATCAATTGTACACATCAAGTTGTTGCAGGAAACTCCTGCAAACTTTCTTTCAACCTCGTTGTGGCTTCTGAACTTTTCTCGTTCAAGTTGCTCGCAAATGCCATAGTCACACAGTTATCCGGTACTCCCAGTAGCATCATTCTCTCACGTTAGAATCTATCTACAAATTCTCTGAGCAGCCTGTACTTCCTTGTTTAACTTTGAAGATATCCTTCATCCCCTTTTCAACTTTCTGAGTCACCGAATGCACCTTTATAAATGAATATGCAAGCTCAGGAAAAGAATCAATGGAGTTTTCAAGTAAGAGTGAGTACCATGTTATCGCCCCGTTTTTGAGATTTTTGCCAAATTTCTTAACCAAAACCGATTCAATCTCCTGCTTGGTTAAATCGTTGCCTTTCACGCCTGTAGTGAATGCAGTACCGTGATCCCGGGAGTTTGATGTCCCGTCATATTTAAGAATATCAGGCATTTTAAACTTTTTGGGAATTGTCAAAGGTGTTGCACTTGGATTCCAAGGTTTCTATGAACACTTGTCAATATCCACACCTTTGATCACAAGAGGCACGCCAGATATTTGTTCTATATGCTCTTTTTGATCATTCAGCTGTTTCTGCAAAGTTAGTACTAAACTTTGTAAACATAAATTATTTGGCCTACCTGACCCTCCATCGTGATTCATTAGGAATTTCTCCACTACCAAAGTTATCGAGTCCTGAACGTGGATTCTCCAAGGTGGTTGTATTAGCTAGTGGTGGAGTTTCTGCTTCGTGGGTTAATCCTCTAACAAAAGCCTGCAGCGGTTCATTCACGTGTTCTGCAATCAACTGCTTCAAAACATCCTTCTCAACGGTATTGTTGCCTCCATGTTGTCCATCGGTGCGGGAAGCAGACCTTTCATGTGAACTTTCACATGAGTGATGAGGAGTACCTGTGGGTGTGTGATATGTGGAGTTCCACCTTATTGATTCAGCTAGTTGTTATCATTAGCATTAGACATATTTTATTGCTAAAAATGAAGTTTTGAAAGTGAACAGATTATTATATTCCCGATAACGGAACCAATTTGTTTAACTCAAAAATAGGTTTCTCGGTAAAGTCAATATCAAGAAGAAATCGGGTTACTAATAACAAGAGATGCTTCACTTTATTGGTAATTCAAAGAATAAAATATAATAGACATGGAAAGAGCACTCAAAATAGATTGCCAATCTTTCCCTGAATTGTGGTTTGAACCTTTTGAATAAAATAAAAGACAAATTGCATATATTGATAAAAATTTAAATCCTATTACAATTGAATATAGGGTACTTATATAAGGGTATATAATTATAACGGTTTCTCTACTTAATTCTGGCTTGGTAATGGCATTAATTGCCTTGATTGCGCTTTACCATATATAATTGTAACAGAAACATTAATGACTGAAGATTCCTCATAACTACGATCAATATCGATTTTCCTTCCTTATTTATAATAGATTCATGAACCTTTCCTCTTTATGGTCTTTATCCGTTCCGTTCCTATTTCTTCTTTTACACTGTCAGGTCTGGTACCATTCCTAAAGAAACAGCAGGGGTGTTTCACCCGCACCTTCTTGAATTCTATAATTCGCTTGATTAGAAGTGTCACTTGTCACCTTGATGATAGTCAACGTGTCATGTTATTTTTTCACCAATACAACTAGATAATGTCATTCACTAATATCCACTAAAATAGAGAAATTCGTTTTCGGACTTTGCAAATTTAGAAGCTATTTATGTTTTAAGTTTCAAAAGATTGAAATTTTAATAAGAATTTAGACTCAAACCCCATAACCAATCTCAGGGTTATGATTGTGAAAACATTTCAGCAAATAATATTGAACAAATAAAAGCACCAAGAAAATTCATGGCCCAATATGTTAAATATGAGTTTCAATAATGAAAAATAATATATCACATTTGGTGCAGGATCAGAAGGGATAAAACAAAGGAATCAAGAAGCCCTATCATTAAAGTATATATCAAGGAAACAATCTATTAACAAGAGCTTTAGAAGCAAAGCAAAGGACAAGAATTAATTTCTACAGATGAAAAAGGAAGAAGAAATGGAAATCCGGAAGAAGAATCAATCAACGATTTGATAGATGATTGACGGAAACTATTATAGGAAGGTCCCAAATCAAAGGGAAAAAAGATTGCAAAGTGCTTCACTAGAGATCATTGAAGCCATAAATCAAGGGATCTATTGATGATCACTCAAGTAACGGAAAAGATATGCCTAGTGGATGAAAATCCTGTCAATACCACAAATCAAGGAAGATCAACGGAAACTTGACTTTATTCTAGGAAAGAATCAATTTATGATTACTTTCAAGGATCAACTCCCTTGGGTTTGTAATCTCTCAAGATTCACGATAAATTTCAGGAAGGCCTCACAAAGTGTGTATGTGTGTGTGTGTGTATGATCTAGACTTGAAGAAGACATACTTTGAACGAACCATTATCACTCTTTTTGTTCTGCTCCAAACAAGCATTGTACTTCTAGATCTGATGTGTAATTAGTGAGATAAGAAAGAGAGATAAACACTGTTGAGATTGTATCAAGAATAGAAAAGTGACATAGAAACTGAGCCGTTGGTGTAAAGCTACATCAATCATCTTTTACTCGAGATACTATAAATACTGAAAGAGATCACCCTTGCAACCCAAGGGGACTGGACTTGTGATTCACATTGAATTCGAACCAGTATAAAACTCTTGGTGTCTTTATTTCCTGCTCTTCATTTCATTATTATTATTATTATTATTATTATTATTATTATTATTATTATTATTATTATTATTATTATTATTATTATTATTATTATTATTATTATTATTATTCTTTTTTCATATCTAGTCGACTAATTGGCAAACTAGTTAACTACTTAGAATACTGAAAATAAAAATCATCAATTCACCCCCTTCTTGTACTTTCAATTGGTATTTGAGTTAGTCTCACACTTTTTTCTTAACAGCTTGTGAGAAAAGATCATGGCAAATCAAGTAACTGTCGGAGAACTCTTTCAAGAAGGAACGTCGCAAGTTAGGCCACCATTTTTCAATGGATAACACTTTTCTCAATGGAAAGTGCGAATGGAAATATATGCAAAATCCTATGATGTCAAAGTATGGTGCGTTATCAAAAAGGGAACTATCCACTACTAACAGCAGCTCAACCACCTGCTGATTCAGAAGATATAGATGAATACCTAGACGAGCAAATGACAGTTGTTCATGTCAATGCTAAGGCACGAAATTTACTCTATAATGCTATAAGTGGAGAGGAGTATGAGAAAATCTCAAGTTCTGATACATCCAATGAAATGTGGGATAACCTGGAAGTTACTTATGAAGAAACCAGCAAAGTGAAAGAAACTCACATTAACAGGTTAGTTCATGACTATGAACTCTTCCAAATAAAAGAAGGAGAATCCATTGAGGAAATGTTTGCAAGGTTCAGCAAAATCATTAGCGATCTAAAAGCCTTTGGTAAACCTTACTCAAGTGGTGATCAAGTTCGGAAAACCTTACTCAAGTGGTGACCATTCTAGAAAATGACATGAACAAATACTCGAGCTATTGGACTGATGAAGATGCATCAGACGATGAATGCGAAGAAGGCACTGAAAATTATTTCATGACACAAGATGAAACAAACGAGGTAAGATCTTATAACAGTGATAGATGTAATGAATTGCAAGATATTCTTGACCTTAATCTAAAAGAGTCTCAAAAAATGATGAATGAACTAAGGAGACACAATAGGGAAAAGAAAGACTTGGAACTCAAGTTTGAAGTTTGTGAAATTGAAAGAGATGTACTTCAAGATGAAGTTCAGGAATGGAAAATGCAACTTAATGGCATGCGCAAGTCCACCAGTCATAGTTCTGTCAAGTCTAACCAGGTGACTTACAAGTCAACTGGAAAAGGACCGATTAGAACCGAGTCCACAATTACTAACACAAGTGGTATGTCAAAAATTGGATCAACCCCTATGTGTCATTACTTTAACAAAATTGGACATAAATATACTTTTTGTCGATTTCGTAAATCTGATGTTTTAGGATGGATTTGGAAACCCAAATACAATCCTGATCTTAGTAGAACTAACCAACAAAGAGCCAAGCAAGACTTGTACCTAAGAGAAAGTGATAATTCTATTTCGCAGGAACACCAGAGAAAGAGCCAAAGGAAAACAGAACTTAGACAGTGCGTGTTCCAGTCGGATTACATGTATCAAAAACCTATTCAAAGAAGTTACTAAGATAAATGGAGAAAGTATCAAATTTGGTGATGATTCAAAAGGAAAGATAGCTGGCACTGGCACATGCACTATTCAATTCAATAACAACAGTGATATTACTGAAGTATATCTTGTAGATGGACTCAACTAAATCTCCTGAGTATAAGTAAGCTATGTAAGGGTACAGAGTTAAATTCAAGAAAACAAGATCCACTATTGAAGATGAGTCAGGTAAAATAATACTCCTAGGAAAAAGGTATGGAAAATTTTAAATTCTTGATGGCATTGAAATTCTTGATAGTCACATCTGCTTAGCATCTATATCAGGTGATCCATGGTTGTGGCATAAAGAACTTGGTCATGCAAGTATGCATCTAATTGAGAAACTCTTCAAGCATGATTTAGTTATTGGTCTTACTAAACTCAATTTTTCTAGAAATAATGTATGTGATGCATGTAAAATTGGTAAACAAACCAGAAACTCTTTCAAAAGCAAAGACATTGTGTCTACCACCAAATCTTTACAATTTCTTCACATGGATTTGTTTGGACCCACCAGAACTGATAGCATAAGAGGAAAACAATATGCTTTTTGTTATTGTTGATGACTACCACATTTTACATATATGATGTTCTTATCTCATAAAGATGAAGCTTTGAAATACTTTGAGATTTCTATAAGAGGGTTGAAAGAGAAGAGGGGTACCTTATTACAACCACTCAAAGTGATCATGGAGGAGAATTCGAAAGCAGAGCATTTGAAGGTTTCTGCAATGATCAAGGATATACTCAGAACTTCTCAGCTCTAAGATCACCTCAACAAAATGGAGTAGTTCAGTGAAAAGTTATAACTCTACAAGATACGGCCAAAACAATGATATTTGAACATTCCCTGCCAAACCATTTTGGGCAGAAACAGTAAGCACAACCTGCCACATTCTCAATTGATATCTTATAAGACCTATCTTGAAGAAAAAAACATATGAATTATGGAACGGTAAACGGCTCAACATAGGTATTTTCATCCTTTTGGCAGCAAGTGTTTTATCCACAATAACATTAAGGACAATCTTGAAAAATTTGATCCAAGAAGTGATAAAGGTATTTTTTGGGTTATTCCATAAACAGTAGATCTTTTAGAGTTTATAATAAACGCACTTTATCTGTAGAAGAATCAGTACATGTCATATTTGATGAAAATAACACTGTGGCCGAGAAAGGAATTATTACAGGTAATTAACCTGTCAACAGTCAACCCGAATCACAAAAGGAGTCAACTACTCATACGATTGCAAACACGTCCAATGAGTGGAGAAGTGAACCGGAATATTCTCAGAAGTTTATTACAGGAGATCCAAGTGAAGGAATGAAAACCAGGGGAGCTCTCAAGAAAAAGGCAATTTTAGCACTCATCTCTCAGATTGAACCAAGGAAGGTTGAAGAAGCCTTAAAAGACTCCATCTAGGTACAAGCAATGCAAGAGGAACTCGATCAATTTGATAAAAATCAAGTCTAGGAACTGCTACCTAAGCCTACAAATGCTACTGTAGTTAGAACAAAATGGATTTTCAGAAATAAGCTTAATGAAGATGGAAAGGTTGTGAGAAACAAAGCCAAATTAGTAGCCCAAGGCTACTCACAGCAGGAAGGAGTCGACTACGATGAAACCTTTGAACCAGTAGCTCGACTAGAGTCTATACGAATTCTTCTTGCATATGCATTCTTCAAACGATTTAGACTTTTCCAATTAGATGTCAAAAGTGCTTTTTTAAATGGATTTATTGATAAGGAGGTATATGTAAAACAACCTCCTGGTTTTGAAGACTCAAAATTCCCTTACCATGTGTATAAGTTGACTAAAGCTCTGTGTGGACTCAAACAAGCTCCATGAGCCTGGTACGAAAGGCTTAGCTCATTTTTACTTGACCATGTATTTACAAGAGGTAAAGTAGATACTACATTATTTATCAAAAGATCATCAGGAGGTAACTTATTATTCAAGTTTATGTTGATGATATTATCTTTGGAAGTGCTAACCCTCTTTTGTGCAAGGAATTCATTAGTCTTATGCAAAGTGAGTTTGAAATGAGCATAATGGTAGAGATTACGTTTTTCCTTGGACTTCAAATTCAACAACCTGAAGAAGGAACTTTTGTATGCCGGACGAAATATACAAATGAATTAATTCAAAACTTTGGCATGAGCACTGATATAGAAATTGGTACACCAATGAGCCTGTCAACAAGTCTCGACTAGGATGAAAAAGGAAATCCAGTTGATGAAACAAAATAACATGGAATGATTGACTCTTTTCTTTACTTTACTGCCAATCGACCAAATATTATGTTTAGTATGTGTAAATGTGCCAGGTTTCAGTCAGCTCCTAAGGAATCACATTTCACTGTAGTAAATAGAATAATTCATTATCTCATCGGAACTATCTCTTATGGACTATGGTACCCACGTTCTAACAATTTTAAGCTGGAAGGTTTTTCAGATGCTTATTTTGCAGGTGATAAGGAAGACCGAAAAAGCACCAGGGGAACATGTCAATTACTAGGAAAGGATTTACTATTATGGAACGGTAAGAAACAAGGCTCAGTTGCATTATCCACGCGGAGGCAGAATATATTGCCATTGGGAAATCTTGTGCACAGTTACTGTGGATGTCTCATCAACTGGGTGACTATGCACTATTTTTTAAACCTATTCAAATATTTTGTGATAACTCTAGTTCTATATGTCTCTCAAAGAATCCTATGCATCATTCTAGTGCTAAGCTTATAGACATTAAACATCATTTCATTAGAGATCGTGTCCTTAAGGGAGATATAGAATTATCAGCTGGCACCACTGATCAATTAGCAGACATTTTTACTAAGCATTTACCTGAAGATATATTTTGCTCCCTAAGAGAACTACTTGGCATTATTTCACTTCATCATAAAAATTAGGACCTATGTGTTGGTTTTAATTCTTGCGTATCTAATGTTTTTAGTTTTATTCTCTCTATAAGTATGCATTAATTAAGCGCCTCCGATTTCCCTCTCTTTTCCCATCAGTCGCAACTTTCAAGAAATAAAAATCAATCATCATGACCCTTCACTGACACCCTTTCCTTTCCTGCACTCAACTGTCAAAATCCCTTCTTTTTAATCCTCTGAACCATTCTCCCATGTCTTCATTATCACTTAGAAACCCTTCTCCAAAATCCATCAAACCCTTCTTCAAACTCTTTCAATGGCTAAACATTCCAAGAATTCGTCTGTCTCCACTAGAAAAAGTACTCGTTCCAAGGGAAAAACCTCTTCTCAACCTCCAGAACAAATAGACTGATACGCTAAAATTACACCTTAAAATAGTGTAAGCGATTGATGTCAAATATATTAACCAAACAAGGTTGGGGTCGAATCCCACAGAGAACAATATGGAGGCGATTAGGAATGCAAGAGAATTATCACTTATCGTGCAATGCCAAACAAATAAGATTTTGGTTTTGAAAGTTGTTTATAACTAAATGCGAAAATATAAACTAACCTAGAAAGCAAATAAAATGATCAATGGCAACAAGTATGAATGCTTCGGGAATTACACTCAAGTAACGATCCAATGTATTTCACGATTTTACAAATATGAGCGAGTTTATGTTAATANAGAGATTAAGCACACCCGGATATGGCTACAAGTAGTTCAATCCTATCCCTAGGTAGAATCTATAAAATGAGGGTTAAAGCCTCAAGTTCTTGTTAATTAATCTTTCCCAACCCCAAATTATCTTTTTCAAAATTAACTCGGAGTTAATGGATGAGTCCTAGGGTTAGCTAATCCTTTGGAAACATTACAGAACATAAATAATTAAAGAAATAATAACTCACTTCATAAATATAATAAAATCATTCAATACATAAGCACAACAAGGTACTTAATCCACACTATAAATATGTAAATTTCCATAAACAAGATTCAAGGGTTGGAAATAAATACTACACACTTAAATATACAATACAAACCAAGGAAATGAAGAAACAAACATAAATGGGTAAGAAAACCTTAACCACAAGAGTGAAATCTTCAAATCCAAAATGTGTGTGCAAACCCTAGCTTCAAGAATTGTTCTCCTCTACTCAAAATTATATTTACAAAGCCAAAGATATCAAAAGATGTCTGTTAGGTCGAATATATGAGAGTTCGGAATGAAAACATGTGTTTTTACATTTTTGCCCAGTGATGATGCCCGTTGACCGCACCTGCGGAAGAATCTTCGCAGGTGCGGTTCCGCAGGAACGTAAATCCACTCGCAGGCGCGGTTCTGGATGGGTTGACCAATTTCCGCAGGTGCGGATAAATGGTCGCACCTGCGGTTCCGCAGGTGCGTGAAATGCATCGCTGGTGCGAGTTTGTGTTGTGCCTTCCTTTGCAGGTGCGTTGAGTCCTCCGCAGGTGCGATCTCGCACCAGCGGCTCAGAGTTCGCAGGTGCGGAAACTGAAGCTTTTTGTGCACTTTTCACCACTTTTTGTTCAACTTCATTCCAATTCAACACCAACCACTTCATGGCATCATTTCCCTGAAAATTGAGCAATTACACACTAATAACAACCTCAAGTTATCATTGAACGATACAAAATCTAACGAAAAGAGGCCAAAATGATTGGTGAAATCACCACTCATCAACACCCCAAACTTAGAGATTTTGCTTGTCCTCAAGCAAATCAAAACTAATAACTCAATAAGGTTCTACTATTTCACACACAAGTTGCAATGCTCTTATTCACAAGTCACATTTTCCAACTAAGCATTATACTTATGGATTTGGTTGATACTAATAATTAGGTTCAAGTATGTATCTTAATTTAATAATTCCCTCATTTACAAACAACTTCAAGAAGTGCACGGATGTTTCAAAAATAAGCAAGTGATAAGAAAAATCCTCAAGAAGTGACTCAACAACACTAGTCTACTACAAATGCTAAACTCGTTCATATTTTTTTTTTGAATATATCAATTTCACCATTCAATCCTAATTCATGTGCCCTCACAAGAGAGAAAGAAAATCCCAACTCACAATATTTACAATGACAACAATAAGGGATATATTTACAAAGACACTCACACTCACAAAGACTTTCAAGTGTTACAGCCATCATACCATAGACTTGACCTTATTTTAATTCATCTCATATTCAAAATTATTCGGTTGGAGATCCCATAAGGGCTTTTTAAGCTTGTAACGAGGTTTAGGGAAGGGTAGGATACACATTTGGGAAAATGACTACACCCTCCTTGAACACTACTCACATTTTCCTTTCTTGTTGCGCTTTGTTTCTTTTCAAACCACTTAACCTCATTTGCATCTAGTTACCAACATAGAACCACTTTAAGTACCTCGCTCATTTCTTCAAAGCTCCCATATTTATTTACATATACACATTTCTTTTTTCTCTTCCTTTTTTTGTATTTTTCTTTTGGAGCTTGAATAATTTCAAAAGAATCTTTTGAGGCATATATTTTGCACTCAATGTACAACCTTACTAATTTCCACTTTGACACTACACCCCCAACTTAGGCTTTTTTTTCTTCATTCTCAATATTCAAGGAGGGACGGGTTCAAAAGAGGAATTATTTTACAAAAGGGAAAGGTTTGTACTGAGGTGACCAAAGAAAAGTTCAAGGCTCAAATGGGGTGACTAGTTATAATATTTATACAATGGTGGATCGAAAGGCTAACGAGGTTTTCAAATAACACAAAGAATGCCTAAGGTCATTTCTCCAACCAAACATAATTATCATTAGCATTGAAAAACTAACCGGGCAAGTTCTAGATGATGGAAGTAGGCACAGGATTTATCTATACAAACACTAACACACATGGCACATGAATTAATCAAGATGGATCAGTTTCATTTTTTTTATTTTTTATTTTTATTTTTATTTTTTTTATAGGAGTTTAGAGCAATATCTTCGAACTAGTGTGCAAGGAGTCACTAAAAGAGCCAAGAATTTATCACCAAAATTAACCTTCACCATGCAACTTACTTGTTTTCATTCAAAATCAAATTTCGGAGGGGTATTCTTAGTTCACATTTCACATACAAGAGACTAATTTCTTAAGTACCAAATAATCCAAAAGTCTCTTCCTAGCAAAACAAGATTAATTACCTTAAGAAAGTTGTCATACCATCTATCATAGGGAAAAGTCACCCGGTTCACTTCAAAAATGCTCCCTGGGAAAGAACCGTAGCACGAAGAAAACCTAAGGAGGTATTATTAAGAAAGTAAAAATTAAAGAACAAAGTTATTAGTGAAAAGCTAAAAACTAAAAACTAAAAACTAAAATAGAAGCAAACTAATAAAGAAAAAAAAAAGGATTCAACAAAACTAAAAATAAACTAATCACACCAAGCTAAGCAAAACAAGTTGGCATCATCCACAATAAGCCCAACAAGGGCACAAAGTATGCATACATAACAAAGAAGCCCGACAAGGGAAATAAAGACAATATCATCCAAGAAGTCATACATATATACAATGTGCAACAGCCAACCCCAACTAAAAATATTGCAGTGTCCCCACTGAATAACATCAAAATAAAAGAGCATAGTTTGAGGTTCTCCCTGAGGTCTGCGTCAGACTAGCAGACTGCATGAGAAGAGGCTGGTCAATGCTGTTGAGAACTCTCATCATCATAATCATCATCATAATCATCATCATCATCATCATTCGCATCAGACATGAACGAGTAGTCCTCGCTTTCATCAGCATCAGCAACTAGAAACTTCTTGCTCGACTGCCCCCACCTGAAGATCACTTTGACTCCTCTCCACACTTTGACCAGGAGCTTACCTTTCTTTTTATTTTTCTCCTTTTCCTTGTCAAATGACTCCTTTAGGTCAACATGTGCCTTGGCCAGGCTGGTGTAGGCGGTGTCAAGCCGTGAAAGAGATGCTGCCATCTTGTCCTGAGTATCAAAATACTGCTGCATCTCAGCCCTGGAGTAGTAATCAGGTGGGGGATGTGGCTGTGAAGTGGAAGGTCCCGTGGGGATCTTGGACACTAGGTCCCGCAGGGTGGCAAGCTGGGAGTTCATCTCCCCAAAAGGACCCACTGATGAAGTAGGCTGTGAGGAGGATCCAACTTCTGTAGTAGCCGTGGTGGCCTTCCTTTTCTTGATCTTGACTGCTCCACCCTCTCCCTTGACTCTCAATGGCTGGAAAGATTTGTCGGCGGGCACCCAATGATCAGTGGGGTGCTCCTCGACCTGTGCCCGCTGGCACAACTCAGTGATCAAGGACGGAAACAGTAACCCTGGCCCATCGTGAAGCATATACTGCTGCATCTCACTCAGAATGTAATGGCCCGGGTTCACTGGAATGCCATCAATCAGGCAGGCGATAATTAATGCCCTGGTGTAAGACACATCTGTATCATTCCCACTGGGACACACTCTGTTGCTCAGTATATATAGACATATCTTGGCCTCGGCTGTGAAGTCAGTTGACTTCAAGCCTTTCCTCTTGTTTGCCCACTGTGGTTTTACACTCTCAAGGTACAATCTCGACACAAGCCATGCCGAGTTTTCACAGTGATCTTTCTCTGCTACCGGCTTTATGGGGTGGTTTGGGATCCCGAGAACTACATTTATTTCCTCCACACCGAACCTTACTAGATTCCCTCAGATGATGAGTTGAGGATTGTCAAAGGTTGCACGCCTGAGATTTGCATAAAACTCTCGAACCCATGTCTCATTGGCATTGCACGGAGTGGGAATGAAGCACGCCCACCCAGTGGATACCAGCCGAGCATAGAACTCTGGGAGCTTCTCGCCCAATTTGTCCTCAGCAATTCCTCTCTCAAGTACCATTTTTTTTTTGTGGAGGTTATCATAGTAGCGGCGTTGACATGCAGTCGACCTGAACCTGCTCTCATCATAATGTTCTCCGATCTCCTCCTCAATTTCAAAATTTCGGATTGCATTTGGGTCCATTTTTGAGTTAAAGTGCCTGGGCGACTTTCGCACATGTAGAAATATATTTGCACCTACGGTTGCGCACGTGCAAAAAATTGAACCGCTCCTGTGACGAAAACTGCACCTGCGGCCAGGCAGCCGCTTCTGCGGGACCGCACCTGCGTAAGCCGGATAGCAGGTGGGAAAATCACTAGGCTCAGCAACAAGCAGACTGTTGGCATCTGCTATCGCATAGTTGATCGCGGATGCCACTCTGCTATAGCATAATTGAAATGGGGCAGAGCAGAGTTGGTCAGTGTGTTTGCCCAGCAATTTTATTGTTTTCTTGCACTAATTTTGACCACCCGGTATCCCCTACCTGCTCAAATCAACTCCGAAAAATGTGAAACTTGGCAGATTGGTTAGAAAAAATATAATAAGCTATTCTAAAAAAGATAATTTTAAAAAATGACTAAAAATTTTGAAAAATGATGGGTTGCCTCCCACCAAGCGCCGCATTTAACGTCGTGGCACGACGCAAATCACTTTACCACTTTTATCGCCACTGGATGATATGAATTGAGCGCCAAGCTTGGAATCAAGCTTGTGACCACGGGCGACGATTCGGCGCATACAGAGTCTCCATCTTATTCAGTTATTATATCTTGTCTATTTTATATTCCAGATATATGTTATAGTAGTGTTGTAATTGTTCTAGTAGATACTCGTGCTCTTATGATACAGGCTTTTGGGGGTTCCTAGTGGATGTTTATTATTTTATTTCACGTTATTGTTATCACTTCACTTTATGATATATTTATATTCAGAAATTTGGTAAAGAAAAGTGCAGGTTTCTATGAGTACTAGATTTTATTCTATTTATTTAATGAAATTCCTGATTTTAAAATTTTAAAATGGATAGTTAAGTGGAGGTTCGCGCGTTGGCTTGCCTAGCAGCAGAGTTGGACGCCCTCATGACCTATTGTTGAATTTGGGTCGTGGAACATTCATAAAGCAATTGGCTACGTACAAGCAAACTACAACAACAACAACAACAACAAACCCAGTTTGATCCCAACATGTGGGGTCTGGGGAGGGTAGTCTGTACAAAGACCTTACCCCTATCTAATGCAGGTAGAGAGGCTGTTTTCAATAGACCCTTGGCTCAGAAAGGGTAAGAAGAAGGAGGGGAAAAAACCAAACTAAAATGTATCCAATTAGCAATACGGAATACAATACATGAGGTGAACAAAACCACATACCATAATAAAAATCAAAGAATATGAAATGAAGTCCTCAGTGAGCTGAAGCAGCGCCATGTCCTGCCTAATCACTTCTCCCCAGTACTTCTTAGGCCTACCTCAACCCCTTCTCAAACTCTCCATGGGCAGCCTCTCACACCTCCTGACAAGGGCATCAATGTTTCTTCTCCTAACATGTCAGAACCATCTCAGCCGCGACTCCCGCATCTTGTCCTCCACGGGGGATACTCCCACTCTATCCCAGATAGCTTCATTCTTAATTCTATCTCGCCTGGTACACCCACGCATCCATCTCAACATCCTCATCTCTGCTACTCTCATCTTCTACACGTGGGAGTTCTTGACTGGCCAACACTCAACCTCATACAACATAGCGGGTCGAACGACCACTCGATCAAACTGACCCTTAAGTCCTAAAGGCACCTTTTTATCGCATAGAACACCGGAAGCGAGTCTCCACTTCATCCACCCCGCTCCGATGCGATGTGTGACATCTTCGTCAATCTCCCTGTTACCCTAGATAATAGACCCGAGAAACTTAAAACTCACTCTCTTGGGAATAACTTGAGCATCATGCTTCACCTCTACGTCTGCATCATGGGTCTCACTAAATTTGCACTCCAAGTATTCTGTCTTGGTTCTACTCAGTCTGAAACCCTTAAACTCCAAGATCTGTCTCCAAACCTCCGACCTCGCGTTAACTCTGCTATGCGTCTCGTCAATCAACACTATATCATCGGCAAATAACATGCACCAAGGCACCTCCCCTTGGATGTGACGCGACAGTACATCCATCGCCAAGGCAAACAAAAGTGGGCTAAGAGCCGATCCCTAGTGCAACCCCGTCATCACAGGGAAAAGGTCCGAGTCACCACCTACAGCCCTTACCCGAGTCTTAGCATCATCATACATATCCTTAATCACCCTAATGTACGCTACTGGAATTCCGCTAACCTCCAAACACCTCCACAGTACCTCTCTCAGAACTTTATCGTATGCCTTCTCAAGGTCAATAAACATCACATGTAATTCCTTCTTCCTTTCCCTGTACTGCTCCACTATTCTCCTAACCAAATGAATAGCTTCCGTAGTTGAACGCTGGCATGAATCCAAACTGATTCTCGGAAATAGACACGCACTTCCTCACCCTGGCCACCACCACTTTCTCCCAAACTTTTATAGTGTGACTCAATAACTTGATACCTCTATAATTGTTGCAATTTTGGATATCACCTTTGTTCTTGTAAAATGGAACCATCGTACAGTGAATGTTCTTCTAAGAATTTACATACCAAGATTATCCTTTAGTACAGTGAATGTGCTGCTAGCTTTTGTTATCTTCGTTACTTAAAATGATGAAAAGCACACACATGAATCAATTGAAGGTTAAATGTGGCGAGACAGATAACACAAGGACTAAAAGCGAAATATAGCAATAATTTAAGGATTAAAAGTGCTATTTATATGTAAATGAGCAAATGAGTAAAATATTGTAGTTTTGTGATTCTTTAACATTACTATTTTTCATTTTATTTACAAAGTTTTATTTTTTCCTAATTAAGTGAGCCCCAAATATACTTTTGATTTGTTAAGGTTTTGATTTTATTAAATGTTGAGAATAATGTAAAGATTTGATTTAAGTTGAGTGGGTTAGATTATGACTCATTTGTTTAATCTATCTTAAGTCAGCTCATTTGTCACCCTTATCAGCCGCTAGAGTTTTCAAAATCTGATCTCTATCATGCTCTTATATCTGCCATCGCACCCTCTTTCTCTCCTCTCTCTAAGTACTACCTCGCACCTTTAGATTCTTTCAAATCGCGTCTGATAATGTTGATTTCTCGCCCTACGGTGCTAAAATAGGAAAAATAATTTTTTATTTATATATGTGAAAAGTAACAAGTAAAAATAAAAATTTATTTTTAGAATACTTGACAACTTAAAGTGAAGGAAGGGAGTAGAAGTTTAGAGGTAAAAAGTAGTACCTTAAGCAATAACAGTTAGCAATATTACATTGCAGGTCTTAAATTACTTTGGAAAAAGAACAAAATTACCCCTGAACTATACGCAATATAATAGGTTTTCCCTTTGTTAATAATTGGAATAATTTGTGTCCTCGCCATAATAAAAGTGGCATACATATATCCCTATTTTCAAACTCATCAGACGGTAGTATTAAAAAAAATTCAAATATTGTGCAACGTGTAATTTTTATACATTTTTTATTTATTTTCGCGTCTTATGCTTTTTCTTTTCCTTTGTCATTCTTCTTCACCCCATTCCACTGCACTTTCATTCATCACCTCCACTACCATCGAGTACTTCTTCTTTTGTCTCACTATAACCCATCAAAACTTTATATCTTCTCTCTCTAGAAATTGTAATTTGTACCAACTCACGATCTAGTGTTTTGAGTTTTACGTTCTAACTTTTAGATCATGTGACTGTGCACTAGATTATTGTGAAAGTACAATAGGGGGTGAATTGACGATTTTTATATTCAGTATTCTAAGTAGTTGACTAGTTTGCCAATTAGTCGACTAGAAATAAAAACAGAATAATAATAATGCATAAATGAAGAGCAGGAAATAAAGACACCAGGATTTTTATACCGGTTCGGATTCAATGTGAGTCCTACGTCCAGTCCCTTTGGGTTGCAAGGGTGATCTCTTTATTTGTAGTATCTCGAGTACAAGATGGTTGATGTAGCTTTACACTAATGACTCAGTTTCAATGTCATTTTTCTCTTCTTGATACAATGTATCACCAGTGTTTATCTCTCTTTCTTCTCTCACTAACTACAAAACAGATATTAGGTGAAGTATAATGCTTGTTTAGGGTAGCAAAAAAAAATAGTAATAATAGTTCGTTCAAAATATGTCTTCTTCAAGTCTGGAACATATGTATATATATACTTCGTGAGGCCTTCTTGACTCTTGATTGTCGTGAATCTTGAGAGATTACAAACCCAAGGGAGTTGATCTTTGTAAAGAATCATAAATTGATTCTTTCCAAAAATAAAGTCAAGTTTCCATTGATCTTCCTTGATTTGTGGTCTTGACAGGCTTTTCATTTTCTAGGCATATCTTTTCCATTACTTGAGTGATCATCGATAGATCCCTTAATTTCTAGCTTCAACAATCTCCAGTGCAGCACTTTGCAATCTTGTTTCCCTTTGATTTGGGACCTTCCTATAATAACTTCTGTCAATCATCTATCAAATCATTGATTTATTCTTCTTCCGGATCTCCGCTGCTTCTTCCTTTTTCATCTCTAAATTATTGATTCTTGTCCTTCGCTTTGCTTCTAGAGATCCCCTTAATAGATTATTTCCTTAATCTATACTTGAATGATAGGACTTCTTGATTTCTTNTATATATATATATATATATATATATATATATATATATATATATATATATATATATATATATATATATATATATATATATATATATATATATATATAATATGAACAGTTTACTTCCCTGTTGGTCTACTCCGCTGTAGTCGGCTCCCTCTCAACAGGTGCTGCATATACTTCAGTCGACTCCCCTTCAAAAAGTGTTATTATTTGTCCTGCAATATATGACTTCTTTCTCCCCCTTTTTGACATCAATAAAGAGGGGATATGCATATGTACATTTGAAATTAAGTAGAAACAAGCACATCATGGGCAAATATTTATAAATTATAGGTATGCGGAGTTTAGCAAAAGTAAAGAAAAATATCCAGCGACTGGATCCAGTCCAAAACAGCAAAATAACAAAAAATTATCTGAAACATCCACAACTAATGATTCAAGAAATAAGTGAGAGTGTTGCAAATCGCCTGTCATGTACTGTCACCCCATTAATCCTATCATGCTCTTCCTTAAAAGATTTGACTGCATTCTCTGCATGTTTGAGAATTTTGACCCTCATCTTTGAAATGTCGGACCCAGTCTCTTTGGAGATTGCATGGATGTCCCCAACAGTGGGTTGAGTTGCAGCAAGAAGGTCCTTGATGAAGGTAAACTCGTTATCAATAGCAGTCAGTTTCTCTACAAGATCAGGATCACCTACACTATGATGGGAAGCAGAGGCTTTGATCTTAGAATCAAGTTGAACATTCTTGACTTCACCTTCCTGTTTCTTCACCCAGGAACCCTCAGTACACATATGCCCCATACTGGCAAAGGCTCTAGAGTTGTAAGACTTTGAAACAGAGATAATGGGGTATTCTGAAATAGAGACGTTGTGGGCTTCCAAGATATGGGTGATAGCCATACCATAGGGTAGATTGGTGGGAGCATCAACACTCTCAATCATGAGGTTTATGACCCATGAGGATACATTTACCTTAAATTTGGTCGCAAGACAGTAGACAAGAAAGGTGTCTCGCTAGGAGAAGGTGGAGAATGAGCCAGTACGAGGAAGAAGAGTAGTTGCAACAATGTGGGCTAGAATTTAAGTTTCGAAACTAACATCACTGGGACCTAATTGGTTGGAAAGGAAATTAGATGGACACTCAGAAATACAACATTTTTCTTGATCAAAAGAAATTTCAAAATCATCATGCCAAGTATTTTTTAAAAGCATAGGAAAACATGAGCACTTACACTGAAAAATTGAGTCAAACATGGCACAATCAAGGACTATGCGTTTTCCTAGAACTAGGGATTCTAACTTATCAGGATTGCTGCAGTGAATATTGGCATAAAACATTCGCACTAAAGATTCATAGACTTTAGAAGGGGGTACTGAGAGAAATTTATATCATCCTTAAAAGACAAACAGATCCTTTACCTTACAATTGAGGGCTCCATGTCATCAAGGTTGATTACTTTTCCGTGAGCAATGGGCTTGTCTTTCAAAGCAACAAAGAAATCGCTATTAGGGGTATCCCAGAAATTAAGGTCGGGCTCTAGAGAACTCGAGAGGTCTATTTTGGATTTATTGGGGGTAAAAGGTTCATGGGGGTCTTCCATGGGCCTTTTGCCAAGAGCTTTTTCTCCTATTCGGTGAGAGTGGCATATGGTTCTGCTTGAGAAGAGAAAAACCCCTGTGAGTGGTCAGGCCCTAGGTCTATGATGAGTAGTGATTTTACCACTCATTTTGGCCTCTTTTCGTTAGATTTTGTATCGTTCAATGATAACTTGAGGTTGTTATTAGTGTGTAATTGCTCAATTTTCAGGGAAATGATGCCATGAAGTGGTTAGTGTTGAATTGTAATGAAGTTGAACAAAAAGTGGTGAAAAGTGCACAAAAAGCTTAAGTGATTCCGCACCTGCGGACTCTGGGCCGCTGGTGCGAGATCGCACATGCGGAGGACTCAACGCACCTGCAAAGGAAGGAACAGCCACACAAACTCGCACCTGCGATCATTTCACGCACCTGCGGAACCACAGGTGCGACCATTTATCTGCACCTGCGAAAATTGGTCAAGCCATCCAGAACCGCGCATGCGAGTGGATTTCCGCTCCTGCGGAACCGCACCTACGAAGATTCTTCCGCAGGTGCGGTCAATGGGCATCAGCACTGGGCAAAAATGTAAAAACACATGTTTTCATTCCCAACTCTCATATACTCGACCTAGCAGACATCTTTTGATATCTTTGGCTTGTAAATATAATTTTGAGTAGAGGAGAACAATTCTTGAAGCTAGGGTTTGCACACACACTTTGAATTTGAAGATTTCACTCTTGTGGTTAAGGTTTTCTTACCCATTTATGTTTTTTTCTTCATTTTCTTGCTTTGTATTGTATATTTAAGTGTGTAGTATTTATTTCCAACACTTGAATCTTGTTTATCGAAATTTACATATTTAAAGTGTGGATTAAATACCTTGTTGTGCTTATGTATTGAATGATTTTATTATATTTATGAAGTGAGTTATTGTTTCTTTAATTATTCTTGTTCTTTAATGTTTCCAAAGGGATTAGCTAACCCTAGGACTCACCCATTAACTCCTTAAATTTGGAAAAGATAATTTGGGGTTGGGAAAGATTAATTAAGAAGAACTTGAGGCTTTAACCCTCATTTTATAGATTCTACCTAGGGATAGGATTGAACTACTTGTAGCCATATCCGGTTGTGCTTAATCTCTTAATTGGATTAGGAATAATTCAATTAGGAAGTCTTGTTTGTCTTTGGGAAAAGATAACTAAGAATTATTATTTGTTGCTGATTGACATAAACTCGCTCATATTTGTAAAATCGTGAAATACATTGGATCGTTACTTGATTGTACTTCCAGAAGCATTCATACTTGTTGCCATTGATCATTTTACTTGCTTTCTAGGTTAGTTTATATTTTCGCATTTAGTTATAAACAACTTTCAAAACCAAAATCTTATTTGTTTGGCATTGCGCAATAAGTGATAATTCTCTTGGATTCCTAATCGCCTCCATATTGTTCTCTGTGGCATTCGACCCCAACCTTGTTGGGTTACTATATTTAACATCGATCGCTTACACTATTTTAAGGTGTAATTTGAGCGTATCAAATTTTGGCGTCGTTGCCGGGGAATAGTTGGCGTAATTTAGGTTGTTTGAGAAGTAAGCATAAGTGCTTTGATTCAAACTTGTGAATATTTGTGTAATTATTTTTCTTGTTTATTTTCTTAATTTTTCATATATAAAAAAAACTATGGCATCACATAATGAAAATTGGTCGGATGGTAGTTGTTCATACTTTGATGACCCGTGTCCTTATTGTGGAGGACCACACTCGTGGAAAAACTATTTAAATTCTCTCAAGGATAGATTGTGCGCATAATCTCAAATCCATGAGTGGAGTATTTGTGATAGGTGCGGTTTCCAAAATGGTCATTGGTATGATTGTGTATGTTTGTCCGTCCCTTCCCCACGCCCCCACTATGATGATTCTCCTTTTTGTGATGGAAGTTTTAGGGGTGAAGCAGTGGAGGGAAGTGAGCATGGTATAAATGGAGAGTTCAAGATCATGTTGGGGTGCCTACTTGAAGAAGGGAACCGTGAGAAAAATGCCTTGGAAGAACTTTTGGAGACTAGTCTCCAAAATGATTTGGCACTTGAAAGGTTGCACTCACAAATGGATGCTATGATTGTAGCTTCGAGGGTTCAAAAAGCCTTGGAGGTGAGTGATAACCAAGAATCTTCCTTAGAGGTTGAAGTTGAAAATTCTTCCTTGGTACTTGAACAAAACCAAGAAGAACTCTCAAATGCTCAAAATGAGAGGATATTGCTCATGTTGGAGGCCGTTCTTGACAATGAGGAAAAACACACTTTGTACTCGAGGAATTGAAGCATGAAGTGACTCAAAATGATGAGCACATCCGCACTTTGGAGGATCAAATGCAAGCATTAATGGAGGCTCACCATGCCTCTCAAGTTGAAAGTGTAGATGGAAGCCAAGAAGAGTCCAATTCCGAGGGTGAGAGTGAGTTTTACTTTGAGGAATCAAGCCTTGAACATCTGCCAACCGACTCCATGAGTGTTAGTGATGCCAACAAAAATATGGAATTAGAGTCAACCGGGGTGATTGAAAAATTGGTTGAAATTTACTCTATTCCGGGGGGAAATGATGATGTCAAAATCCAAAAAATTTTCAAGTTGGAGGTTTGAAGGCACATTCCAAGCATTTTTCAACATTGGAATTGTATGGTAAAACGGAAGTTGAACTACACGAGTCAATAGAGCGTTGCGAGGAGAAAAAATTCTTACCATACATCTTGCAATTTGAAGAAACAAGAAAACAAAATGACATTCCTCACATGAGAGCCAAGAAGTGCAAAATGAATAATTTAAGGCTTGGCTCGGTCATATATTTACCACCCTCCATCCGTAGAATGCATCTCACCATAAAGTCCTCTCAGTAGTTGTGCCAATGCGCCAAGATAACCACCTAATGTACATGCTTCAATACCTGCACATTCAATGCAGAAGTATAGCGTGAGTACGTAAATCAATGCATACCAAGTAAGTATCTAGCCTAACCACGAAGAAGTAGTGACGAGGGATCGACAATGACACTTACCAGTGGTCCAATAAATAAGATATAATAAGGTAAACAAGTATGAAGCATAGTAAGTAAACAGTGAGAACAAATATAGGCAAATAATGTAGTCTATAACTGAACAGTGAACAAAAAGTCCTCAATTATCGGATACCTCCTCAAATGGAATACATAATGGTAAACACCAAATTAAATGTCACATCTCAATTGAAGAAACTCTCGAGTACACAGACTCTTTATCAAGTATTTCGCACGATTCTGCCGAGACGAGCGGTTCGATCCCATAAGAGTCGTTTCATAGACTTCTGAGGTGAATGACCTGATCACATAAGAGTGTGATACATAATCATGCCGAGGTGGACGACCCGATCCCATAAGAATATGATACATGATAGTGCCGAGGCGAATGTCCCGATCCCATAAGAATGTGATACTCAGCCGAGGTGAACTGCCTGACCCCATAAGAATATGATTCATGATACTGCCGAGGCTAATCAGGTAGCTCGTTAAGTATCTAAAATAGTAAGTCCGATACTCTACGTGAGTCTAGTCTCAGGCTAAATGTAAATTAAATCATTTAAACAGGTAAGAATAACTCAAATATTACAATTAAAGCATGGCGTGAGTCTAAGTCTAGCTGGACATAATTAGGAATTCTAGCATATGCCCGGACACTCGTCACCTCATACGTGAGTAGCTCCCACAACATGTAGCACATAACAAAGGTAACATCTACGGGGTAAATTCCTCCTCAAAAGGTTAGACAGGAGACTTACCTCGCTCCGTGATCCGATAACTGGCTCCAACGACTCTCTAACACCTCAAACCGATGTCAAACAATTAGAAACTAATCAAACAACGTGCAAACCAATTAAACTATTCTCCAATACTCATAATTTAATAATTTATAACAATTTTCAACTCCGCTCGAAAAGTAAACAAAGTCAACCCCCGGGCCTATATGCCCGAATTCTGAAAATTATTAAAAATAAATATTACCCATAACTTATGTAAGTTTATATCCAAAAAATATCCAATTTCGTCCATGAATTGACCCTCAAATCAAGGATTTACCATTTCTCAACTTTGGGGCTCAAAATCTCAATATATACAATCTAAACACGGATAAATAAACAAACAATGGAAATAATCAAGGAAAAAACCAAAATAAAGGTTAGATATTTAGTCCCTTGTTGAGACGAGAACAACTCTGCAAAAATCACCTCAAACGGAGCTCTAGAACACAAGATATGCTCAAAATACTAAAATGCTCGGTCTAGCCGTTTAAAACACTGCCGGGTGATTTTTGTTCTTCGCCTTCGCGGGAAACTTTTGAGTTCGCGAAGAGAAATTTTCTACGTTAACCAGTCAACCCATAAATCCTTCTTTGTGTTTGTGAAGAACAAATGTTCGCACCAGAAACCAACAATCTTTCCTAACACCGAAATGAGCATAACTCTCTCGTACGATCTCGGAATTCAGCGATTCTTGTTGCTATGTTTCCCTAATCACGAAATAGATCTAATGGTTAAATATAATCACAAATAAAAGGTTTTTTTTTATCAATATAGTACCTTTAATACCCAAAGAAACGATGCTGAAACATCAAATAAGAGCACGGCACAATCCAAACACATCTTAAACGCACCCAGTGCCCCCGGGACCCCGTCCAATCACACAAACCAATCTCAAAACATAACACGAACCTGATCGAGGCCTAAAATCACACCAAAAAATATCAAAACCATAAATTGCACGTCAGTTCAAGCCTAATGAACTTTTAAACTTCTAAAACTCATGCCGAACCATACCAAATCAACCCGGAATGACCTGAAAGTTTTCATGAAAATCCCAAATGACACGATGGACCTATACTAATTCCCGGAACCATAATAAATATTCGATATCAATAAATTCAACTCTCGGTCAAACCTATCAACCTTCTAAACCTTCAATCTTCCAACTTTTTCCAAAAATCATCAATTCAACCTAGGGACCTTCAAATCCCAATCCAGTCATATGCCGAAGTCCAAACTCTTCATTTGGACCTAACGGAACCATCAAAACTATGATACGAGGTCGTTTATGTCGCACCCCCTTTTTCTTGCAAAATCGAGTTTCAACATTCATTTGGGACAACTCCCTTCCTTTTGGGAGAGGGGGTATGGAATGTGAAGAGTCGTCACTAATGGAGTTATGGTGCGTTAAGACACCTAATGCAAGTAACTCATAAAACCAGTATACGTTACCAGAGATTGGGTAAGGGCTTGAAATAACCTTGAGGGGAAGGTGTTAGGAACCCCCCGAGGTCCACAATGATGGGTCCCGGCCAAACTTACTTAGTAAATTAGTCATTCAACAGATAAGCAGTCTAAGCACACATATGTAAGTAAAATGAAAGGAGTTTTAAAAAGGTAAGCAGTCTGAGCATACATATGTAAATAAAATAGAGGAGTCCTAAGTTATTTAGCCTATATGATCACATCCGTACAATGCCCGGTAATCCTTCCTCAACTAGAGGGGTTACACGTGACATTAGCGCAAAGGTCATCATATCCTTTTTACTACCCAATTACCCTCCCCTTAGCGGTTATATAAGCGATTTGAATTTAGACGGACTCTAAGCGTGCATTACCCATTCCTTCCTTGTGGTCCCGGAGGTGTTTAGGACCTCTAATTTTAGGCAATTCTAGAATCTCCTAAGGTGTTTAAAAGGGAAAATTTAAGCGACAACAAAGAACATATAGGACTGCCAAGTATGAAAATAATTAAGAAGGCTCATGTTTACCTCCACACATAAGCAGATAGTTAGCACGTCTCAAACACAGATTTAAGAGAACTTTCAGAAAGTCCTAGAACAGGATGTCTAGGTGAGCATGACAAGCAGAGAATATGCAACATGATTTTAAGGAGAAGTGACATAAACCTAATCAGTTTGCCTACTGATTTTAGAACCTGTTGAATCTGGGCAGTCACAAATAAACAAACATAGTTCTTACAACTTTATAAGACCTTAATTACTTAAGACTTGCCTAGGCGTGGATATGTAATACCTTATAAACATGCAATCAAAATTCTGGGAATTAATTTAAAACAACTTGAACTTATTAAGTCCTAGAGGAATGCTGGTCTAGGTGCTAAATATCAAGAAATCGATTTCATACATATTTATCCTATAACATAGTGTCTAGGCGTTGGAGCTGATTTTAAGCATCCTTATAGACAGGACGGTTACTGATTTAGGCGATGTAGACATGGTTTAAAGCAAATGTAAACAGTCCTAAAGCAGGATTTCTAATGCACATAAAGAATGAACATTTTATTAGGCAGAATTACAACAGTAACTTAGTAACACGATTTCTAGGTGATCATGATTATGTAGAAGCAGAATTTCGTGATAGTGAAGTACTGAGCTATAACATGTTTTCTAATATGCAAAACCAGTAAATGTAATTATCCTAAAGCAGGGTCTCTAATGCAAATAACACCATAGTCTGACAACATGATCTCTAATGAAAGTAACATAATATAGGTCTAAAGGCATGATCTCTACTGCAAATAAGCATAGTATAAACCCAAAGAATGATTTGTACCCAATTTCCCCACAAGAAATCATAGAAGAATCCCTACCCTTTTACTAATTTCCCCAATATCTGCTTACAAAGATAATTATTACAGACTAGAATTGAATGAATTACATAAATAAATAGATGCTATACTACAGGGAGCCTGTAGATAGGCCCAAAGCAAACCTGGAGACACCAGGCCTTCGAAACAGTCTCAGATACCAAGAGTCTCGTAGCCAATAGGGTGTCCTGGTGTGTCATAGTTCCCTAAGGACCTCAGGGATCCCGGGCAATGCTCACACTAAGATCCTTTGAATAGGCAAGCAATTATGTGCAGTGTGGAAAATGCCAGCCCCAGTGTGCCAGAGTTCGGAGGGGTCTCATGGATTCCTAGACAGTACACACACTGGAGGGGCAGAACTTAAGTAATCTAAGAGTAGAAGTGAGAGTGCTTGACATAGTTTTGAAAGAAATTGTTAAAGACAATGTGGAGATAACACTTTTAGGGGTGAAAAGGTTTTCAGGAATAGAAACATTTTGGGGAAAAAGCCAAAAGTGAAAAACGGCTTTGAAATCAATTCTTAAAGAACAAAGATTCAACATACAACCACACAAACTCAGAGTGCTCAGACTCACAACCATTCAACAATCAGTTTTACAAGCAGGGGTCAAGGGGTTGGGAACATAGAGATCTTCATATCAGAGGCACATGAACATGGTATAAGGGAGCATATGGAGCAATGACTGTACAGAACAAACCAGGAGTCTACTGATTCAAAGACTTAACAAGTCATGTTGAAGATAGGGGTGCGTTAATCGTGCCAATTAGGATCAATCAAATACATAGAGAGTCTAAGACACTTATCATGAGTATACTAGTTGAGGGGAGTAAACAGGAATTGAACAAACATGCAAACAAGACAAATGAGATCTAGGCATGCTCGATTAAACACTTGAACTGGAAAGGGTAAAATTTAAACATACTGGGTAAAGCAGTAAACATGAAGACAATTAAATACCTAGCCAATTAACCAGGGCAAGAATAGGCATGGATTTACATAAAGAACACATAAAGTTGAGTTTCAGAATTGAACTAGAGACATACTAGTTAAGGAAGAAAAGTGCAGAATGTAAAGCAAGTAGAGTTCCACTGTCTAGCCTTGACTTTCAGCCGGCTAGACCAACAGTTACCCCAGATAGCAGAGAAACAAGAGAGAATTTGAGAGTGTGTGTGTATTCTGAATTACTGTTCGTGTGTTTGAGAGGCAGAATAAGAGAGTATATATAGATATTTTTGAGAGTAGAACAAATAAGGTTAAGGAATCAACATTTAGTCAATCAAGGTCAATCAAAGGGTCACATAATCAATTAACCATGAGGGAATCCGGAATAGACCCCTTAATTAGGGGTAATTGACCAACGGTAATAACAAGAGAGTTTAATTAAGGCAAGAATCCAAATCAGACCAAATAAGGATTAGTACAGATCACAAAATCATGCAGACGAGTGACTAAGGCAAGGATGACCAATTAAAGTCATAAATAAGGAAACCAATAAAATCTATACACACGGATTTTAATTAGAGCAATTAATAGGAAACAACCAGTAAAATCTTCAAAGAGTACTAATTTTATAGGAAAGAATTATTTGAATCCATATATAGAAATCAACCAAGTAAGAATCCAAAGGGTTTTGATTTTAACAAGAAAAAAATCGTTCAAATCCTTAGCAGAAGTCAATCAAGCAGAAATTTCACAAAATACTGATTTTAACAGGGGAAATCATAGAAATAAGTTAATAGGTCTAGTTCACAGAGATAACACAATATCGAAACAAAATTGAAGAGATCAATATAACTCACAGAAACATTTAGGGTTCGAGCATGAATGCGAAGATTAACCAAACACGTAAAGAGATGAAAAAATTAAGCGTTTGAAAGTAAAAATCTTTGAAGAAAGTCTAGGAAGAAACCCTAGTTTTTAAAAAGAGTGACTAAGATCGAAATAGTTAATTAAAATAAGGGATTTTTAAAGGAAAATACTTAATATTCGAATCACCTCAGATCTATAAAGATCTGAGAAGAATTGAACAATAGCGAACTAGGGTTTTCAGAAAATGATAGAGATGAAGAGAATCGGTCAAAAACCCATGGATTCGTACCAAAAAAAAGAGGAAATCCATACTCACAAACGAAAATGGCCTGAGACCGGCCGGTGAACAAGTTTCAGACCGGAACAGGTTAGCTTTCCTTGAGATCTCCTCAAGGAATCATGAAATCAAATAGCCAGGGAGTATAGGAGACCAGTGGTGGTCGGAGAAGGCATGAAAACACCATAGAAGGGGTTTCTCGCCGGTGACGACGGTTAGGGTTAGGGCGAACTTGAGAGAGAATGGAGAGGAGGAGGGATTCAAGGGCGTTCGGGTTGAGTGAATGAATGAGAAGGGTTAGGGGTTAGGTTAATTAAAAAAGGAAACTGATCCTGGACCGTTGATCTTCTGAGATCAACAGCCAGGATTCCATCTGGGGTTTGAGCGGGTTTAAGAATTGGGTTTGGGCTATGATTTAAATTGGGCTGGGGGTAATAATATGGGCTAAGGTCCAAAATTAAACCAAATTAAAAGAGGCTACTTGTTAAATACCCACTTAATCGATAAAATAATTTGTAAAATAGTAGTAAAATGATAAAAACGATTTTTTATGAATAAAAATGATGAAAAATAATTACTCAATATTTTAAAAAATACAACGAGCTATTTTCTGGTAAAATAATGCAATAATGTACGCATGGGCTATAATTGCAAAGTTATTGTAATTGTAACCCAAAAAATATAAATGTGGCCATTTGTGCAAATAGTTCGAGCTTAATATAAATAGTTGAATTAGGTCACAAAATTATTGTAAAATTATTTTTGATACAATTAGTAATTATTTATATAAATAAAAATACTGTGATAAATTAATTTAAAAATGTAGAAATTATGAAAAAATATCAATTGATGCTAGTACGTAGTTTTGAAGTTATATATGCATTTAAAAATATTATAGGGAAAAAATGGGGTATCAACAGTTTACTAAAAAAAGTCAAACTTTGGTCAACTCTTCCAACTTATAGCTTCCGAATTGAGAATTATTCTTTCAAACCAACTCTGATCTTCCCAAAATTCTAATTTGACTACACATGCAAGTCATAATACATGAAGTGAAGTTACTAAAGGTCTCAAATTACCGAACGACATGCTAGAGGTCAAAATTACCGGTAGGGTCGTTACATTCTCCCCTACTTATGCATACGTTCGCTCAGGAACGTGCCAAGAACCGTTCCAGATTTGCCCAAAATCACTGTTTAACACCTCATGCACCTACCTGTGCCAACACACCCAGCAGATTAGCTCAAGTTAGACTGAAGATCCTTCCTGATATCTTAGCCCACAAGCCTTAGAACCAAATTCCAACATCCAGAATTCTCTACCAAGTCTGATTTTAACATATGCACGCCGTATCAATCTCAACACGCTATACAAAAACATGATCAAGCACCCATGTTGAATTCAAGTAATGCACCGCATAATTCGTATGCTCAAAATAACATCCTCCAACCACAAATAACTGCAAATTCACAAACCCCATGCCCGTAATATACCTCATAATGCATATAAGCCCTATTCCAACCCTCGCAATTTTGAAACGATGAAAGAGATTTGTAGAAACTCATAACTACCTGCCACATCAATAACTCATGGAGTCTTTCCGCTTGGTGAGAACCATCGCCTCATTATGAATTGATTAGTGACAATTTCCCTCTAATATACATTATATAAATCTGATTGCACTAATTCTAGGTCCCACAACCTCGCCTCACCCAGTACAAGCTGCTCGGTCAATAAGACACTTCAAACACCGTCTAAAATCTCATACGACATCGTCAATGTGCCAACAAGACACAACTTGAATATGACTAATAGGGAATAACGAACACGAATTCAACATTATCCGGCCTGCGCAACGAACAAAAAAACCAAACCAATGATATGAACCTATCTCAGAGATGAAAAACAAAACACACAAAATAAGTATAAGGAACCATACTCAACATCTCACTGTTGCGGCGTGCATCCCGATCTAAACATCATACCCGTGGCGGCGTGCCACCCGATCCACACATAACAATAAATAAGGAAATACTCATCGAGCCAAAATTCTCTAACCCACGAAATGCCCGAATATCGACCACAAGAACGCCTAATGCATAAACACAACCCTGGGAAGACAGATAGAGTCATGCTCTACAAAATTCCAAGCACGACTAAGGTGCAATAAACGACTTGCATCTCGAGAGCCATCTCACTCACATAATACCACAAGCTACACATGATCTCAAAACATATGGGAATAATCAAGCCTTTTCACACCCCACATAGCATAGAGAGTAGCACCTGAAATAGGCGAAGGCAGGAATATCATCCACCACGCCCGAAGACCCATCCATAAGCAATACTATGCCGAATAAGTATATCTGATCTGGTATAGAATATACATTCACATTAGACCTATCCATGTACCTTAAAGCCAATTCCGATCATCTCCAATTGGGTCTCTAGCCTCCCAAAAGATCCACAATGACCCTATTCATAACACGTACGATCAACCATCAAATTAGAAACAAATTTCTACAGTCCGCAACCAAAGAAATAGAGTACCTCTTAGACATAAACTCTCCCATTAACGACAGTACTAGAATCTCCATACCCGATTTCAATCTCTACCACAAAAATGGCTGACACGTCACAGTTATACAATCATCCCGCGGGAGATACTCCCACGACCTTATGCACCTGGTAACAAAATTTGCACATCCATGGCTACCAACCATATAATTACTGTAATGCAAATCAAGAATCCATAAATCAATACAATGCCTCTTCCAAAGAACATACTCTGAACATCTGAATCTCTCCCCAAATCTTCTGAGCTTGTGACATTCCTATCAAAATTGGATTACAACCTTGATCCTTAAATCCCAATTCCATACCGCTCACTACACCTATCATGTTGCTATGCGAGAGTACAAGAGTTTCATCATAACTCCTAAACCACCAGTAGAATAAATATTTCATTGGCTAGAACCTTTTACTTCACTCATTTAAGAATAAGAATCGCAACACACAACCAACTTCCATAGCCGAAAAAGACATAGAACTCAAGTCATGTTCTAAACCACCATAACTCTTCCTGGACCCATTTACACATAATCAAAACCATCGGAATCAAATACCTCCAAATCAATCAAATTATGGAGGTTGTCAAGCCCGAATGTACAACCACAAAACACATGTATTGACTTACCACATCGAAGGAACCGATCTTTTCTTAACCATGCCGATCCAAACCACTACTAGGTTGACTCAGTTTCTTCCAGTTTCTTCTTGACTTGCCTTCAGAATCAATACCGCTATTCAATCACATAACGAATCACAATCATCACTCATCTCGAGTTACCCAAATCACGAGACCACATCGTTTCAATACCCATAAGCCATTTCATACCCTCTTCATGCAGTTTATAGTAACTCCAACTGATACACCTACGCCGATTAGATCTTCTACAAATTCGAAGTTTTTTCTCCTATTTTTCTAACACTGCACCACAGACCCGTTGATACATAGAAATTCTCCAAGTACCCTTCACACTACTGCAAAACCCAATCCTCAGCCACATAACAAACCTGAAAATCCTTAAGCACCACACCTAAAATTTCGAATCCACTAGAACCATTATTGAGAGTCGCCCACCCTAGTCCAGTCCTGATTATTTAACCAAACCACTAGTGTTCCGTTAGCACATGAGCACTCCAATGAAGCAACCTGATGAATACTTTCCCTTGTACATCACATCCATCAAATCCCTTGCTCAAATTACCCCTGATGTTTTCTTCCTTTAGTAATGACTAATCCACCAACGTACCGATAACCCGAAACTGCAAAGGCGCATCACCACATGACCCAATCATAGACGGTAGGCTCCCCCACTTAGCTTTAAGTCACAATCACATAAATCCATAACCCATAATGACTCCTCCTCCTCAATTACCATGATCTCGCACCGTGGCTCAACTAAATTTCTCATAAGTTCTGGTTGTACTGATCATAACACATCCCGAATTACCAGCACAATCGCACACACTCTTTATCACATCGCAGTACATACGTCCCGCTGGATAGAAGGCGAAAATCTTTATAGGAGCTTCATCAGAAGTCACACAACCCCTAAACTTCTCACACGAGATATCCCACCTGTGTAACCTAATACCGACATCCTCCAACGGCATAGTCATAACCACGTTCATTATGAAATCAGTTGATTCTCCTAGGTCCACAATCATCCGCCAGCTGCAAGAGTTCGTTTATCCCATTAGCATCAATTGAAGGTCTAACAATACGTTCCAAAATTCGAAGTCATGTTGCATCCCAAAATGATAATCAAGCTTACATATCCCTTTACGTTCCAAACAAACTCTTCTTGTCACATTCAAACTTCCTAAGAAAACTACTCGATCTCTGTTGCTCGTACATGACCTGCTAAGAACTCATCTACCGCGAGACATAACCCTCCAAGTCCTTCCTCATCCTTGGCTCCTAAGATACCACCTCAAATTATAATCCATCTCTGTAACATCCAAACTAATGAATTGACACCAACTCGAGCCTCCATATAGATCATCTTTCTCGAGCTATCAACACAGAAACACCGATTCGACCCTGAAGCTACCACACACCATTATCTATAATACCCGCTTCTTAGATACCATTTCACAACACCCCACCCCGAAGAAAAATCGATGAAGACCATCACACCGACGATCCTAAATGCATTCAAATAAAGACGACGACGCCATATCACAAACATGAATTCCACCAAGTTCGAAAATATCCCATCACGCAACTCCATCAACCAGAGCCTGAACATCCATAATCTGATTGCCTCTCCTTCGCTGTAATTAAACACTGAATCTCTAAACCATGAACCGAGAAATCCTCCTATTGAGACATTTACTGCCGCAACACATAAATAAGCATTCTGCCATTCACACAAACACTGATAACAATGCATGAATATCAAAATACACTGTGCATAGCCTCAAAATCATAGGAAACTCTAACACTAGGCTGAAACGACAGAACACCCCTCCATAAAAGGCGACGATAATAGTCCGCCTGAATACACAGGAAAAAATATCCTGCACCACATCTACAGCACATCTACAACTCCTCGATGCCCAATTGGTAACGCTCAACATCGTATAAGAATGAGTAGGAAGGAAATGAAGACATAAGATTCAATGAAATCAAACAGGACACAGGGAATAAAGAAGGGAAGTTCTCCTAAAAGCCTTGTAACCTCTCGAAAATAAGTATAGACGTCTCTGTACCGATCTATATGACACTACTAGACTTGCTCATGACTCGTGAGACCTAAGTGAACCCAGCGCTCTGATAACCAAGCTGTCACGATCCAAATCCAATAATAGGTCTTTATGGCGCCCAACTCTGCTGCTGGACAAGCCCATGTGTGAATCTCACTTAACTATCCATTTTAAAAATTTAAAATCAGGAAATTCGTTAAATAAATAGAATAAAATCTAATATTCATTAAAACTTGTGTTTTTCTTTAAAAAAATTTATAAATATATCATAAAGCAAAATGATAATAATAACGTGAAATAAAATAATTAACATCCATTAGAACCCCCAAAACCCGGTATCACAAGAGCATGAGCATCTACTAGAACAATTACAACACTACCACAACATCTAACTGGAATATAAAATAGACAAGATATAATAACTGAATAAGATGGAGACTGTATGTGCTGCGAATTGTAGCTTAGAATGCAGCTCACCATAAAGTCCCATCATTATCTGCGCCAATGCACCAAGATAACCATCTAATGTACATGCCTCAATACCTGCACAGTCAATATAGAAGTGTAGTGTGAGTACGTAAATCAACGCGTATCCAACAAGTATCTAGTCTAACCCCGAAGAGGTAGTGACCGAGGTCGACATTGACANCCTGGGGGGGTGGGGGGAGGGAGGGGGCGATATCGACACCCAGTGCCTCACCTATCCTTGCGTACCAACTTGCGACTAAGGGACTCTGAACATGTAATGTCATACCTTGGCCATGGGCCACATTGCAAGACAATTTACGAACGCTGACTAAACATCAACACGAAGCTGGGCCGACAAGGATGTCATAACGACTTCAGCTGACAACCCACAAAATATACATACAAGGCCTACAAGCCTAACATACTGATCTAACTAGCAGGATATGTCTACAAGCCTCTACTGATGGATGTACTGTGATCGGAACAGAGCCCCGACCTACCCATAACATATATATATACATATATACACAAGATGTACATAAAACTCTAGACCCGACAACTTCGAAGGACGTGAAGCTTACCGATAAAGGTAAACTCGGGCAAATCCTACTGAGGAGGTCTACCCGTCTGTCTGTTTGAACCTGCACGCATGAAATGCAGCTTCCCCAGAAAAGGAACGTCAATATGAAATAATGTACTGAGTATGTAAGGCAACAGAATAACTGAAAGCTAAACTGAACTGATAATATAATAGCTGAAAATAACTGTAAGTCAAAGATAATCTGAAGATATGCTTACCTGCTGATACTGACTCAGCTCTCTCAATATAGTAAGTAAAATAGATTTCCGGCCCTATAAGGCTCGGTATATATAACTTCTCTACCGTAGTAGGCTCGATCATACGCGCTCGGCCATACTAGACTCTGTATCTCGGCCCTGGGCTTGCTCATAGGTGCTCGGCCACAGTAGGCTCGGTATATAACTTACCATATGATCAGAGTTTGTCGAATAAGGGCCTGCCCACCGATTATAGCTCGATGGTGGTGAAGATACTGTAATACTATATATATATATATATATATATATATATAGACCTTTTGCTCTCTTGAATGGAAGAAGACAATACTCAATTGAATATAAAGTCCCGATACGGGAGAATATTGTAACTTATGAAATTAGGATAATGTATATAAATTCGGGAGTATAGACTTTCTTTGTGCCTCGTTATCAAACACATGTAATTACGAGATCATGCTAAAATGAATGAAGGGATTAGACTTAACATACCTGAACCGATTCTCTTGACAATCCCTCTAACATACGTCTTTTGCGAAGAACACATAACGGCGAATCGAAGTATGGGAAAATAAATATGATATTCTTGAGAAATATTGCACCGTTCTCTCTTAGAATCACAAATTCTCACGTTGCTAAGTAGTCTTGCATGAATTTTTGTAGCAATTCCATATGATCTCTTTGTGAATTTAATCATAACCTTGTATGATATTTGCTGAAGTCATCACGTTGAGATTATGGCTTTGTGAATTCCATCCATAAGCTTAGCAAGCTTATATATCTCCCTTAATTTTTTGTGATGACTTGGCCACCAATCTCAATAATTGTGCCACCTAGCTTTATAGTGTAAGAGTCACTCATTTGAGTTTCTATTCCAACCTAAATTGCTGCCACGTTTTGGGACATCTTAAGCTTTATCCATAATCTTAATTACTTATTAAGCTCCCATTAAAAATTCATAATTATCCAATTATCCACATAATTAGGAGTTACATCAAATTACTTAAAATACTACTCACTTTTAACACACTTTATATGTCTTACTATTATGGTCATGTGGTATCTTGTACGACACTAGTCCATAAATATCGGGTATTATAGCTTGAAAAGTATTTTATCCTAAAATATCAAAATTTGACGAAATTTATTTTCTTCGATTTGCTTACCCTCTCACCTTCACGAGTTTTACTCATCACTTGTTTGAAGTAGTGTTATGCTTATAATCTCCAAATAATCTCATTCCCGAACTTACGTCGATTAACTTACGACGAAACTTTAACGTACGAAAATACGAGATGTAATAGGTAGACAAATATGAAACATAGTGAGTAAACAGTGAGAACAAATATAGGCAAATAATACGGTCTACAACTGAACAATAAACACAAAGTCCTCAATTATCGGATACCTCGTCAAATGAAATACGTAATGGTCAACACAAAATCAACCGTCACATCTCAAGTTAGGAAACTCATGAGTACGCGGACTCCTTATCAAGTATTTCGCACGATTCTGCTGAGGCAAGCGGCCCGATCCCATAAGAGTTATTTTATAGAACTGCCGAGGCAAACGACCGATCCCATAAGAGTGTGATACATAATCCTGTCGAGGCGGACGACCTGATCCCATAAGAATATGAGACATTATACTGCCAACGCGAATGACCCGATCCCATAATAATATGATACTCTGCCAAGGCGACGACCCGATCCCATATGAATATGATTCATGATACCGCTGAGCCGAATAGCCTGATCCCATAAGAGTATTGTTGAGGCGTTTAACCCGAGCCCATTAGAATATGAAACTTTGACGGGTTGCTGTCCTTAATCACGAATATACGTGTAAGTTATAAAATTCAATAAAAACTATTGGATGAATACACCCAACATAGAAGAAATTCATAAAGGATAATAAAATTTCCACGGCTAATCAGGTAGCTCGTCAAGTATCTAAAATAGTAAGTCTGATACTCTACGTGAGTCTAGTCTCAGGCTAAATATAAATTAAAGCATTTAAATAGGATAAAATAACTCAAATAGTACAATTAAAGTGTGGCGTGAGTCTAAGTCTAACCGGACATAATTAGGAATTCTAGCATACGCATGGACACTCGTCACCTCATACGTGAGCAGCTCCAACAACATGTAGCATATAACAAATGTAACATCTACGGGGTAAGTTCCTCCTCACAAGGTTAGATAGGAGACTTACCTCGCTCCGAAATCCAATAATCGGGTCCAACGTCTCTCTAACACCTCAAACAGATGCCAAACGATAGAAACTAATCAAATAATGTGCAAACCAATCAAAATATACTCCTATACTCGTAATTTAACAATTTATAACAATTCCCAACTCCGCTTGAAAAGTAAACAAAGACAACCCCCGGGCCTACGTGCTCGAATTCTAAAAATTATTAAAAATAAATATCTTATGTAGTATATAATCAAGAAAATCATCCAAGTTGTCCATGAATTGACCCTCAAATCAAGGAATTACCATATTTTAACTTTGGGCTCAAAATCTCAATTTCAACAATCAAACATGAATAAGAATAACAACCAACATAAATAATCATGAATGAAACATTAAAATAAAGGTTATATATTTACCCCCTTGTCGAGACGAGAAAAAATCACCTCAACCGGAACTCTAGAACTCAAGATAAGTTCAAAATACTAAAATACTTGGTCTAGCCATTTAAAACACTGCCCATGTGATTTGTGTTCTTCGCCTTCGCGGGACACCTTCATGTTCGCGAAGAGCAATTTTTCACGTTGACTCGTCAATCCAGAAATCCTTCTTCGTGCTCGCGGAACCTTTCTTGTGTTCGCGAAGAACAAAGGTTCGCTCCAGAAACCAACAATCTTTCTTGATACGGAAATATGCATAACTCTCTAATACGACCTCGGAATTCGACGATTCTTGTTGCTATAGTTCCATAATTACGATATGGATCTAATATTCTATCTAATCTCAAATAAACGGTTGTTTTCTCAATGTAATACCCTTTATACCCAAAGAAATAACGTCAAAATATCAAATAAGAGCACGACACAACCCAAACACATCTGAAATACACCCGGGGCTCCCGGAACCCCGTCCAATCACACAAACCACTCCAAAATATAGCACGAACCTGCTCAATACCTAAAATCACACAAAACGACATCAAAATCATAAAACACACATTAATTCAAGCCTAATGAACTAATGAAATTTTAAACTTCTAAAATTCAGGCCGAATCATACCAAATCAGCTCGCGATTATCTCAAATTTTGCATGCAAGCTAAGCCCCAAATGATACAACAGACCTATACCAATTCCCGCTATCATAGTACAGATCAGATATCAACAAATTCAACTCTCGGTCAAATCTTTCAACCTTCTAAACCTTCAATCTCCAAATTTTGCCAAAAAAACTTCAACTCAACCTAGGAACCTCCAAATCTAAATGCGATCATATGCCTAAAAATAATCATCATCTGAACCTAACAGAACCATCAGAACTTCGATCCGAGATCGTTTACTCAAAAGTCAAACACGGGTCAACTCTAACAATTTAAACCTTCCGAATTGAGAATTATGTTTCCAAACCAACTCTGATCTTTCCGAAAATCTAATCCGACTACATGTGAAAGTCATAATACATGAAGTGAAACTACTCAAGATCTCAAATCACCGAACGACATGCTAGAGCTCAAAACGATCAGACGGTAGTTACAAAATGTGGATTATGCACGTGGCATTAAAATTGCACAATACTTTCCTAATTGTATCTATAATCTCCCTTCTCTCTTTCCTTCGAAGAATACAAGCTCACGTGAACCAAATTGGATCAAACCCACCTGATATTTGAGCAAATCTTCAGTAATGGTTTTTATGTGTGTCGCTTCAATATTTGGTTTGCTTATTGCTTGAGCAAAATGTTCATCAGAGATAACATGAATTCTCTCATTAACAACTTCAAACTCTGTCAATTTGTCACAAAATCTCTAAGGTAGAAACTCTCATTATTATCATTGTTTGAAATGGGGTTGTAGGCATAAAATCTTCAACAAAAAATGAGCTTTGAATTTCCATGGTAGTAAGTTCCCAATGAAACTTAATTTAGAATCTTGTCTTTCCTATTCTGATATTAGGAAGTCTCATGACTAATGAAATTTTTCGCTCATTTTCCGCAAATATTATGCAGAAACGAGGTACACCGTACATGCTTACAAAAGGGGTGATTTTTCTTGCAGTTGTGATCTTTGTTACTTAAAGGATTAAAAATACACACATAAATTAATTGAAGGTCAATTATGGTGAGCTGGGTAATACAAGGACTAAAAGTGAAATATAACAAAGTCTTAGGGACTAGAAGTGCCTTTTTAGAAAGAATCTAAACTAAATATTTGTATTTTTTTTCATTTAAAGTTGAATATTTATTTATTTTTTAGTCCGTGGCAACTTGAAGTTAATTCGAAGAATTTATTCATCTCATTTGATTTTTAAGGGTTCGTTTCGTTCAAAATCGAGGTATTCTAGAATTATAATCCTGAAATTAAAATCAAGGTTATAATTCAAATAACTTGTGGGGTAAGTTACACAAAAAATAGTATAAAAATAATATCGATTTTAGCTAATACCTTCACACACGTAATAATTTAATTTCAAAATTTATATCGGGATAATCCATATAATCCATTCAACCAAATGCATGTGAATGTTTGATTTTTTTTAGGGTCAAACTTGTTATTGTATCTCAATTTGTGATTTTATATGTTCTTAATAGCTTTTATTTTACTTAGTACTCTTGATTACTATCCTTAAATTGCACAAAAATTATTCGAGCAAGTCTTTAGTATAGATGATCATTAGAAATCAGAAGTTCTGTAGGATTAAAGAGTTAGCACATCTGGGGCCATATGTCAAGATCTTGCTATTTTGCTTATTTTTTTGGTATTTAATACTTATCTCAGTTGGTAAATAAAATTCTTTTAATTAACAAAAAAGAGTTTTATTTTTTCTTTATAGTTTTCACATTGTTTTAAAATAGTATATTCCAATAATAATTTTTCCAAAAAAAAAAAAAAAATCTTTTTATTTATTTTATAATTAATCAGGTAGACAGACATGATGCTAGTACAGGATACATGTTTTAATTAAAGAACACTTTTTCAAGCAAAAAAGTATTTAAACAATTAATTAAAATAAGGGATTTTTTCCTTCCTATACACTATTTGAAACTTTATTACAAAAAATATCCAAGTTTTTGTATTTACCCGACCTGAACATATTTTAGCTATAAAATATATACAACCCAGCTTAAAAAGCTCACAATCCATTATTAGTGTCTTCAATCAAGGGATTTAGTTATACCATTTTAGTGTCTTCAATTAAGGGATTTAGCTATACCATTTTCCTTTTTTCTTTCGTCTCTCCCCCTTCTCTCCAGATCGAACTTATATTTAAGTATTTATGTTTGCTAATTGTTTCGATCTTTTTTTTAAATCCTTAAAAAACTGTATTATAATCGACATATTTTTATGTCTGGCCTTCAATAAGTTAATGATGCAATTGTCTCTATGAACCTTTGCCTCGGGGCGATTTTCATCAAGATGAACTGCATCTTTTTTCAGGTAGGTTATTTGAGTAAAGAGCTTTATGTATTCGAGCATACAATGGAATGGATCCTTAAGTGCCTTGCTGAAGTCTTTATTACCTTTATCACCTTTAGCAACTGAAGCTACTTCCTGCAACAATGGTTGTAAATTACTTGCTGGAGCATTCAAGTATTATTTTTATTAAATCACTTTTTAAAGTACAAATATTAAAATATAAAATAGAATGATCTCTGAGTTGGCATTAACCTTTTTATAAAGCTTGAAACTGCTCCTCAGTGAAATTATAATCAATTGCGCCTTGGAATATAATATTGAAGCAGTCACATCGCATTTGATTTTGTAATATTGAATTACAACTAACTATACGGTATACACTTATTTACAGCTAATCTACAATTTATCTACAACTTTCATATATTATTTCTACCCAGTCAAATACAACTACATGCAACACCTTCAGCTCTACATTACTGGAATTTCAATAAGCATGGAACTACTGATCTCTATCCCTTTGCTCTACATTACTGAAATTAGGGATTGCGAGACAGAGAGGGATGTAGAGAGAGAGAGAGAGAGACCGTAAGGATGAGAAATAATTGATTCCTAATATAAAGGGACTCATTTAATTCCTAAAGTGTATATAATTGGTAAATTGTATATGCCTATGTATTTAAATTGAAACTTGAGTATGAAGGGTAATAAAGTTTCAAATAGTGTGTAGAAAGGTAAAAAAATACAAAAAATGGCTAAACTATTTAAGTTTGGGTTATCTCACGGGTCTATATAGGCTGCTACTTCCGACGAGTTAGTTTAAGTTTGTTCCCAAATCAACCTATTTGTATAATAACTTGCCCAATCCATGGAATATTCGGCAGGCCAAATGGTTTGGGTTGATTTTGCCACCCCTTAGGAAGGCAACCTTCGCGGTCCAAAGAGAATATGCATTATGTTTAAATTTTTGCAATAACCCATATATATTCGCATGCACCGTGTTTTAAATTTTGCAGGAAACTCGGGAGGTAACCGTTCTACAAATAGGAGCAATTCTCGCACTGGTTTCCGTTCACAGTTCACAACCTTCGATCACCTCAAATGTAACCAATGATCAGCAATTGATTACCCTTTATTCTATAACCGTTCAAATATTTTCCTTATCCATCCGTAATGTTCAAATACGCATTCACGACTCTACCTAAATTATCCATTACCTACGACACTACCCTACCCAAAAGATCTTTTTTTCAAAGCATAGGACCACTCTTATAACAACTCTATCGGTTTCGTTCGTCGTTGGATCCAAAACTACCCACAGCCTGATTGCCGTAACATCAGGGATATGTAGGAAACTCAAGAACTAGGGTCTGACCTCCATTTTTTCAAAACACATCATTCCTCACTTTATTCTCACAAAATTGGTCATCATTTTTTTACCCGACAACTCTTTCATCATTCTCGGGTAAAGAGGGACAACTGCTGATACCCAATTTTTTCCTCATATTTTTTAAATAATATATATACTTTCAAAATAATATTTTGCATCATTACTTAATTTACAAGAGTTATACAAGTATTTTCTATAATTTTTAAAGCTTTAAAATTAATTTTCTTGCATTTAAATTACTTGAATATGCATTAATTAGCACTTAAATTATTTTGTGATGACTTAATCATCCAAAGTTTTTACTTGCATCCACATGTATATTTCAGAATATTTTACTTTATTTTATATAATTATATTTATGTTTTAAAACAATTTTACGTAATTTTGCAGTAATAGCATATATACTGTGCATAATCACATTTTATTACATTATTTGTGCGCAAAATAGTATTTTTATATTTTTAAATGTTAAACTATTATTTCAAAACATCTTACTACATAAATAATACTTTTACTATTTGTTAATTACTTTTTATAAATATTTTTTATAATTTTTTTTCGTGTAATTAATTTGTAGCCTAATTTGGAGCCAATTCCAGACCAATTTAATGGCCCAAACATCCAAAGCCTCTAAGCCCAATCTCCCCATCCCAAACAAGAAGGCTCCTTTAATCTCAACCCGGTCGATACCCATTTAAACGACTCGCCCCACTATCTTTCGATCCTGGCTGTTGATCTCAAATGATCAACGACCCATAATAAATCCCTACCCTTTTCCTTATATCCCTCACCCCAAACCCTAATCCCATTCCTACACTCCAGCTGCCACTAAATCCTCTATACTCTCTTATTCTCTGAGAAACCCTAGCCGCTGTATCTCTGAACCCCTCTAAATCCGACCCTAAAATGGAATCAATCATCGATTCACTTACCTATTTTGTGGTACTTCACTATCGTACATACGCTTGTGGTGTTTTAGTTCTTGCCCTATTTTTGGCAAGAACTACCTCTCAAAATCAGGCCTGGATGACTTTGATCTTTAAGGGTTTAGACAGTATTTCATCTACATACACTTGAAAGGAGACGACTCTTGCACTCCTAGTTCGTTTACCGCTAGTTAAACCCAACTAGGGTTTGATATGTCCATCTCCTTTACCGACTCTGATTGCATGAGATCTTTCCTTTCCTTTTCTATGTTTTGATTGATTGTTTTCCATATTTTATTTGCTTAATCAACCACTATATAAACCCCTCCCCTAATCCCTTTTAACGGACCTTAATCACTGTTATTATCTCACTCCCACTTGTTCTATTTTATTCTGAAACTTGGGCGCTTGGGCGCTTGGCCGGCTGAAAGCCAAGGCCACCAGAATCCCCTCTATCTACATCCCTAGTGCAAGCACTTCTCGAGTCTCATTCGAAGCTCCTGTGAACTCTGACGCCTTAGGGTTTGAAGTTTTTGTTGTTGTTCTTACTTTGCTATTGGAACTTGGTGATTCTCCTCTTTTTTTGTTGTTAAATCTGCAAACTGATAAGTGTTCAAAACCTCTCAACTATATTTCTTCTCTGTTTGTGTTCATGCTTCTGAACATCTGTGTTATGTGGACCTTTCTAAGTCAATATGATACTGTGTCAACCTTGCTTTGAATTTCTTCTGCAATCCTTCATCAGAACTTGTATAAGTTTGCATATGTTCATTCATGTTTAGTCAATTTGGAAGAATTCTAGGTTGTTATGCTTGTTTGATGCTGTCAATTCCTACATTGACCGTTTAGTATCGAACCATTTCTCATACCTTACTTTGAATATTTGTATTGAAACTCCTATGGAATTAATGCTTGCCTAGAATTTTCCTTAATAAGTCTCTTTCTGCTGAACCGTTTATGTGTAATTTATTGTTACCTTGAAAATTGATCTCTGACCATTCCATGTTACAACACTGTCTTAATATCTAGCCGAAATATGTTTTCTATGCTATCTGTAATTCTGATGATTGTATTCCTTGACTTGTCAATCCTGTAGTCTTTAGTATTGCCCAAGACTTCTAGGATAAATGTTCCACCTCTTCCCTTATGTGTGATCGACTGACAGGAGTCCTGATGTCCGCTTGTCCTGTTAATGTATATATGATCTGTTCTTTTACCTACCATAAGTTTCTTTGGAATCTTTTTTCTATGGTCAACGCTCATCATGTTAAGTTTCATGTTCAACCAAATGATATGTTGGCCAAACTGTGCCACTAGTCTGTTGTTATGTTGTTTCTAACCATATTCTCATTAAACTATCATGTTAAAACCTTCATGTGAAATTTATACTCTACTTGCTTACTGCCTATGATTATGCTAGATTGTCATATGAAGCTCTTTAAGTTGGTCCAGAATCATGCTTTACTTTGAAGCTCTATGTGGAGTGGCTTCCTAGCTAATGTTTCTCAATATTGTCACTTCAAACATCATTTTTTGGAAATACAAACATGAACCTAAATCATATATTTCTCATGTGCCTTCCAATTTAATGTTATCTTGTCTATGTGCCTTTGGCTTATAGTTGTTGATAGCTATAGCCTTAAGAACTGAGTGTGTGGACTTAGAATTTTCTTAACTAATTCAGTGAGTAGTTGTTTGGTTAAGTTGTTCAGCTTCCACTACTGGGTGAGTGAATCCTCCATTTCTGCCTAGTATGGGTCTATATATTAGTTTGAAGCTTGTAATTGATATACTCTAATACTTGAGTCGAGTTTATGTTTGGGTTTGTTACTGGTGCGGAGAATGAGCTTGTTGAAGGCCCAATCAATACTGGGTTATCTCCTTTTGGCCCTGCTGTCGTTCCTTCTGTAATATTTATACTTATATTCATTATCTAGACCTATAATTTGTAAATAAATAATTGGGGTTCTAATGAAGTTGGGGGAGACAGGTATATTCTAATTCTTGCATAAAAGGGTAGAAAATAAGCTTATAGGGTCTATGTGTTCTATTTGTTATTTCGTTCAGCATGCCTTATATGATTTCGTTTAGTGCGTTGCATACTAATAGAAATTATGCCTATAGGAATCGTGCACACATTTCACTTAACTTGTCAAAATATGTTGGCTCAAGTAATTGCTATGTTTGTTTTCATGTGTACCACTAAACGCTTTAGATAGCATGCCTATAGGATACAATACCACATGTTTGCTAATGTTCACCTAGATGTCTATAGGGTTTCAATTAATCAATCAATCAACTGATTCTATTACTCTTAGTATGTTGCTTCATTAGATATTGATCTCGGCCAAACCCACACCACAATTAAGTAGCGAGGCGGTCGATGTAATAATAAACCCAACGAAGGTCGGGATCGAATCCACATGGAGTTAGAATATGGGACTAGGTGTATATCTAGTTTGATTGTATGTTTTCATTCAAATTACACTTCCACAATATTGGTTTGTGTTCTACTTCTACTTTGTTCTATTATTTGCAAGTATAAAACTAAGGGACAATATTTTTGGTTTTGAGTTGTTTTTCAAATGATAAAAGGGTCTAGGGTCGTGACTTCCACCTAGGTGGTTACCTAATGGGTTGTGAACTCTAGGGCAAGTTTGCTTGGTCGGGGTTTTAATATAGCAATCACACTCGGATACTCACTCTATACCTCTCGGTAGTTTGAGTGATTTTTCCCAATTCGGCTTTCTCAAGTCCAATTGGGTATTGCACAATACAAGTTGTAATAGCTCAAGTCGGGTTTTACTATCTCTAGATTCAACCCTTTAATTGGGGCTATCAATTTCTTGAGTTCACCCCAATTTCTTGTTAGCTAAGTTTTCCTAGACTTAGTCTCTCTTTATCAAGTAGAGACTAAGTCAAGCAGGCATGAATCTGTGTTTGCAACCACTAATCCTTGAGTTCAAGAAAGAACTAGGCTAAATATCACTAACCCAATCACAAACAAGTCCCAATTCAAACACCCATCAAATACCCACACTAGAGTTGGGTCACAACCCTAGCTAGAGATTTAGCTACTCATGAAAATTGAAGAAATTAAAGAAGAAATAAAGATAGTATCCATAATAATTAGTTATGGGATGAAAATAGTGTTAGGAGACAAATCGAGTACAAAATTACTTAAAACAGTAAAGAAAAACGGCCAGGAGCTCTTACAAAAACCAAACTTAACCTAAAAATGACAAAAAGTCCTATTTATACTAAGCTAAAAATATCGAACAAAAATACCCCTCGGAGGTTGTGCGACCGCATATTTTGAGTGCGGTCGCACACATGGCTTGAGCTGGGATCTGGACTTTAGTCTGCAGACCGCACAAAAGTGAGTGCGGCCGCACCTTTGGCTTCTGCAGCCGCACAAAAATCGTACGGATCGCATATCTTCAACTGGTATTCTCTGAATCTCTTCTTATACGGTCCGCCTATTAGTGATTGCGGCCTCACACTGGTTTCTGCAGCCGCATAAATTTCATGCGGTCCGCACAACTTCAACTCGAGGTTCTCTGAATCTGCTCCTTTGTTGTCCGTATAATAATGAATGCAGCCGCACATTAACTTCTGCGGCCTCACAATACTTGTGCGGTCTGCACAACTTTAGTCTTCAAAATTCCAAAGTCTCTGAACTTCTATACTGCGACTGCACTAGAATTCTGTGATCCGCACACTCTGAAGCTAAATTTGGCAGGGTTCCTTCATTATTTGCGGCCGCACACAGAATTATGCAGCCCGCACTCAAAGCACTTTTGCGCTGTTTTTGTCCTTATCCAATTTTTACTCCTTTTTGAGTTGATTTTCACTTTTGAGATCATTTCCCAATGTTCCTGCAAGAAAGCTCATTTCATTATTACTCGGGGATACCTTTAAGCATTTTCGAGCTAAAACTCAAGTAAAAGCGGGAAAATAAGCGGTCAAAATCCCTACTTATCAACTCCCCCAAACTTAAGCTTTTGCTTGTCCTCAAGAAATTAAGATAATTCCCACCTCCATTAGAAAAAAGGATATTTAAGCTGTCGTAAGTTAAGTCAAAACACAAATCAATTGGAACCAAGAACTACCCACACGTTCATGAATCATTAACAAGTCTGTGATTTGAAAATCGAAGCACAAATGGCTATAATGTGACACTATGAGCATCAAGGGTTGACTTTGATCATCAAGGAAACTTGCACTTTCATGCAAGTCACTATGGATCCCAAACTCCTCCTCCTATACTCACCGGAAGCTCATCTCACTCACGAATGAAGAGTTCAAAACAATGACTCGAGGAAGATTCGCTCATCACTCTCAAAAGAATGTCACAAGCCCGGTTCTAAGTACCCTATTCTTGCCCCTCATGTATATCACCACTAATGTATTGCTCGTCTTGAAATCATGTAGGTCTTTTTCAGCATGTAATGAAGGCTTTTTGGATTAAGGAGGGTAATATCAGATTTGCATCGGTTCATCTTTTCTTTAGCACTTCATATTCTCTTGTTGCCTCTTGCTTTGCTGACGCTTTGAATCATTTTCTTTTCCCCTAGGGGGATCAGAGAGACTTCACATCACTCTTTCTTTGCCATGCTATTCACAATCTCCTTCTTTGCTTTCTCCATGCTTTGCACTTTTCTTTCTTTTGCATCTTTTACACCCTTTCACGTTATTCACTTTCTTTTTGTGTTTTTCTTTGTTCTTCCTTTCTTTTATTTTTTCCTTTTCCTATCTTTCATTTCTTTTGTATTTTTCTGCCTTGAAACCATCTTTCAACTTCCAGTAATTCCCCCAAACTTATGTTCTTGCCATTCGAATCACATGAGTGCTAAAGAAAAGTCGGGTGCCAAGAGAGGTTCACTATAAAATGGTTAAAGACTTGTAATGTGGTTATTGAATGAAAGACTTTAGGCTCAAAAGGGTTTATTAAGGATTATATCATTGGTGGGCCGTGGAATGTTTCAAAGACGGGTCAAGGAGGGCCTACAATCACTTCTCAAGCCAAGCTAACTTAGAATTTCGCCTAGAAATTCATTCGGGACAAGTTCTAGACCATTTTCACAGGTACTTGGACTTGTAACAAAATACCTCACCTCTCACACAACTGGATTGTTAAAAATAAATAAGTCTAGGGTCCACACCAACCGCATTCAAGACTAAAAATCTCTACGGTTCAACTAAACCATCTGATGGTTGCCTAAGTCAACACAAGATTCAAAAGGTCACTAACTAGAGCTATTTCTTTTACAAAATTTTTTCTTTAACCATAAGCGCATAGTTAAGTATGTTAGTACCAAGTGAAACATGCTCGACTTATTTATTCATTACACTACTTGTTTTACCTAAACATTAAAAACTGACTCAATCCCTTAAGAAGGTTGTCACGCCATCCACCGTTGGGAAGAGCCACCCGGTTCACACAAGACCCATCTTTGGAAAGAACCGTGGAATTAAGAAAACCAAAGACTTAATGTTCAATAAAACATAAAAAGAAGCTAAGAATAAAAAAGAAGCTAATAAAGTAATTAAGAAGCTATATATTAGGAAAGCAAACGACGAAGCTATAAAATAAACTACTAAAGGTAAAACAAATGAATATATACAAAGGGGTGATTATATACATAATGAGGGATAGAGTAAAGATAAAAGAAAAAGGAAAAAGAGTATTTAAGTTATTACAGGCCGAAAAAGTGATCAAATGTCATAAACAGTCATCCAAATCATCAAACTATCAAATAGACCACCTCCCAGAAAAAAGAGTAAGCATTCTCTCCAATGCTTAGCAAAAACAAATCATAAGAGGGTAGAGAGTAAGGAAAACTCCCTATGTGGTCTCGGGGTGACTAGAAGCATCACCACCCTCGGTCTCCTCTAATTGAATATCCTCATCTCCGGGCGGAGGGACCACAGGGTTGGAGAGCATCCGGAGCATCTCATCAGCAGTGGGGTCAACAAGCTCTGGCTCATCAGACTGGCCAACCTCCACTGATGGTGCCTCCGCTGATGGTGCGGATGGGCCTGTCTCCATCAATAGGTCAAAGGGCAAGTCACTTGCTGTTGCCAACTTCTTCACCTCTAGACTCAAACTTTCCAATGCTTTATTCGAAGCCTGGAACTTTCTCATTTTATTCACTTATTTGGCCAAATCCTCAATGGCACCCTCCCTGAGCTACCAGAGTGTCCATGATAGCCTGTTGGTTATCCAGAATCTTCTTCAAAGTCTCCTCCACTGACGGAGGCACCTGTGGCACTGCAACAGTACTGGAGATATCAGACAGTTTATAAGTGGCTGTCTGCATACAGTTGTTGAGGCTCGCCAAAGTATGGGAGACTCGCAACGCAATAAGAGGGTAGGTAGATGAGGATGGCACTGAAACTGACTTGGGAGGCCTGGAGGATGATGCTGGTGGCATGGCGGCTCTTCCGGAGGAAGAGCCGGCTGCTGTGGCAGGTAATGGAGCTGAAGATGGCTTAGCAGCAGCCTCTGCACCTACCTTTGCTGGCTCATCAGGCTGGCCAACTGCGATAGTGTCCGCCCTTTTGAACTTTGGGTTGTCCGCACCTTCCCACATCAGAACCAGTTGAGGAGCTGTGAGTAGGCTCATTGCGTAGTTGATAGCGCCCTGTGGATTGTGGTGGATTGGATTGTGGTTCATGATGAACCTCCATAGATTAGCTCTCGTAGGATTCCCCAGATAGAGCAAATTCACTAGTGTCAGATGATTCAAGAGTTGGAGGTCTGTTGGCAGTTGCTTTCTTGCTTATGACTTTCTGAACGACAAGTGGTAAGTTACTCTTTCCTTGGCCTGGATCCCGGGAGGGCTCACTGTTGACACCCAATTTTTCCAAACTATTTTAAAATTTTCATATATACCTTCAAAATCACTCTTTATAATAACTGGTATTTCTCCGTAATTGTTCATATTTTTATTAAATTCTTTTCCAATTTATTCAGTATTTTTTAATTATTCATAAATTGTATTATAAATGATTTCAAAATATTTCCCAGCTAAATATATCATTTTTAATCCTATTAGGATTTGATTATTTCACAGATTAGCCAATTTGGCATTATTTGGCTATAATTACAACAATTTTGCAATTATAGCCTAATTGTACATTTTATGCCATTTTAATTCAATAGTTAGTCATATTATATTTTAAATATTAGTTAATTACCTTAATTTCATCTATTTAGCATTAATTTAATTTTATGCAATTATTAGCTATTTCTATTAATTATTTATCAATTTAATCGAGTATTTAACAATCAGCCCCTTTCTATTTAAATTATAGCCCAATTTAATTCAATTTCAGCCTATTGACACCAGAACAGTTACATAACCCAAGCCCAATACACTTTCCTACCCAGCCCAAGTACCTGTTTAATCTAAACCGCTGNCCCTTCTCCGGCCATCGCCTTGCCGGAATCTATGGTGATTCAACCACCTACCAGCCTTATGGCTCCCCCTTGAACGCGTGTCACTGTTTTGAGGCCTTCAAGTGAACCAGAGGCAGTCCACTCACCTCTACGATCTCATTCCATATTTTTCGGCCTCCCATGGCCGTCCGAGTAAGATCTTTACACTTTCAGGTTAAAACCGGCAATTTCGAGTTATTCTCTTCTCCTTTCTGGGTTCTCTTTGGAAACTCTAACTTTAAACCTCCTGATCCCTTTAGATCTGTCACAAATCTATACGTATTCTGAGGTTTTTTCCATATTTTCCTTAAAGATCTTCTTGTTTTCTGAAACGACTCTTCACTTCTCAAAACTAGGGTTTCAAGATTCTTTTTAAAACAGTTCTTCCTCTAGTTTCTTAGTATTATTTTTGTGATTATATCGTGTTTAAGCATTACTTGAGCCGTTCTCTTTATGGTTGATTCATTTTGATAAAAAGCCCCAAATTTCTAGGTTCAATATGTGAATCTGAGTTTATTTTGCGATGTTGCTTACCTATTCTAGCATGACTACCTTGCTTGCGTGTATTATCTATGTGTTTTGTGATTTCTTGCTGTATAATTACTGATTAGGATTTCTGATTCTTTGTCGCCTCTGCCTAGACTATGATTATCTATTGATTTCTTTAATTATCTGCTAATTTCTGATATATATCCCTAATTTCGTGATTAGGGTTTCTGAGTTTTGCTTAATATGTGTTATTCCAGTATTGTTTTACCAGTTTTTGAATCTCTGAATAAGTATGATTAGTGCTTTAGTGATTTTTACACCATACTCTTTACTGGTTTTCGAGTATTTTCCTTTGAGTAATACTGATTGCCTGATTTTCGAGTATTTCCTTAAAATAATGGTATTTTCCTTTAAGTAACAATGATTTCCTGTGATTTGAAGATTTCCTTACTAATTTTTAGAATCTGAATCATCTCTTGCCTTGTTTTTATGAATAAACATGCTTTCAGTTAAATCTTATACACTTTCTTAATTGGTATATTCTGTGTTCAGTCTTGATTGCGTGCTATATACTTTTACTACTCCTTATGTGGTAAAATCATTTCCTCAATTGATTATTTTCATTGTTTATCACTGTTTTTATCCATTTGAACATTTACTCCTTAATTAAAGGGAGTACTTGTATTAATTGGATTCTAATTGTAATTTACTTCTATAATTGGGGTGAACTATTATTTGTTACCATACTCTTCCGCCAGTTTTCAAAACTATAAGTACCTCTGCTCTTTCATTATCGAAGGACGATAACATAGACCTTGTTCTATTCTCTCTTGCTCTCACACACACACACAATCTACTATTCTTCTCTCGATTGTTGGCTATTGCTAGTCGGCTGGAAGCCAAGACTAGCTATTCTACTTGCCTCTTATTCTGTATTTGCTGTCTTCAATTGGTATGTTTCCAGTTTATATTTAAAGTCTCCAAAACAACATGTTTCTCTAGTTATTACGATGCATCTTGCTTCTAGTTTCCTTTTACTTATGGTTATGTTGTTCTACTTGCAACTAGTTTCACAAATTATGTTGTTTGGTTCAGGGTATCTCCTCCTTTATAGCCTCAGCATGTGATTCTTAAACTTATGTGTAATTATGTCCTACCTCCTCCCAGCATTCCCTCTAATCTGATTCTGTGATTGGTTTTCAACCATGATTGATCCCATACTCTAGTTATCTCTGACTGTATGAGCATGTCTAACTAGTATTCCTAAGTTGGTGTCCCACTACCTGTAACCAATTGTAAGGCTTCTTCCTAGTTTGTGTCCATCATGTTGTGTGCTCTATGTGTCCCCAATTCCCATTGTCCCGGAGTGAAATCTATGTTTGAATGCGCCGAACCTGTGCGAGTCGTTTGCTGCTTTTCCAAAGATGTTCACATCATATTCAAGTTGTTTCATTACTGATCAAAACCTTTTCAGAAAACTTCTTTATTTACTGAATCAATCCAGTACTGTTTTGTGTCGAAACCTTTTCAAATCTATCTCCTGCACTTCACATGATTCCTATATCTTTAAGTTCTCCCCTCCTCGGTGTGAGCACTGCTTTGGGACCTTAAGTTCCCTCTGAACTCTGTCACACTGAGACTGGTATTTCCAACTGCATATGTTTAACTCCTGGTTACTAAGTCTGTGTGTGAGCACTGCTCGGGAGCCCTTGAGGTCCTTAGGGAACTTTGACACACCCGGACTGTGAAAAGTCTATGAATACCATATGGCAATAAGGTTTAGAGGATTTGGTCCTAATTGAAGGCTCCCTATAGAATAACTTCTTATTTTTTCACTTCTGGTTGTGTAATTCATAATCCTTGTCCTGTAATAATTTGTAAATAATTCTGGGGCTGGATAGTGAAACGGGAGGGGTAACTATGCATGCCTAGCTATTACAAGGGTAGAAACCATTCTTAGGTTTTTATTCCCTATCTGTGAAATAGAGATCCTGTGTAGGTTCATATGTCCATGCATTAGATATCATGCTACTTAGGATTTATGTGTATTGTATTCAACATCTCGTCTACGCTTAGAAATCCTGCCTATAGGATAAATAATAACAATAAAATAAACTGCTATTATGTGATTCTGTCCATGTAAACATGTTCCGAAACTTCATTAGAAATCCTGTCCTAGGATAAATAAAATGCAATCATGTCTCACCACACCTGCGCACTTAGAGATCCTGTTTCTAGGTAAGTAACATTAACAAGCTGTACTCTTGATATTCCTGAAAACGGTGCATAATGTTGTGATTTATGTGCATTTAGAAATCCTGTTTAGGTTACTATGCATCATGTTGCATTAGACATCATGCTATAGGATCGTATTCATTTAACTGCACTTAGCCTAAATACAGATATCTAAAACAGTCCCCTGTTCTAAAAAATTGGTAATCATTCGTTGCACATCTTCAACACCTAGAATTGCATGTTATTATCTATAAATAATCTGAATAACTGTTGCATGTTATCTTACACCTAGGCAAGCCTTAGGTAATCAACTTAAAAAATAAAACCAGAACTGTCCTTTGTGATTAGTGTTCAACTGTCAGCATGCTTAAACTAGTAGGCAAGCCTGATTAAAACTTCCTCTCTGAGTTATGCAATAAATCTGTCTTTGTGTTATCACTTAGATACCATGCGTAGGATCTGAATCTGGACCTTAATTGTGTATGAGACATGCTGTTTATGTGCACTGTTTGTGGAGGTCTTTGAGCCCTTTCCTGTTTATGCGCTACCCCTTTTATCTGCAGTCCTACTTATTTATTATATGTCGCCTTAGCATTTTCACCTTTAAAACCTGAGGGTCTGCCAATCACCTCCTTTAGGATAGGAGTCCTAATTTCCTTTGGGACTGATAGGAAGGGACGGGTAACAACATGCAATAGGGGTCGAGACCAACACTCGATTTAGTTACTTTCACGGGGTGGGAAAGGGTATAATATGGATATGATCACCTGTGCGCTAATACCACGTGTAGCCCCTCTTCGAGGAGTGATTACCGGGTATTGCATTAATGTGATCCATATTATTATAAACCTAGAATACCTTCNACACTTGTGGATCCTGAGGGGTTCCTAACACCTTCCTCTTAGGATAATTTCAAGCCCTTACCCAATCTCTGGTTAGTAATGTAGTTGTAATTGAACCCCTTAGGTGCCCTAACGCACCGTTAAAATCGTTAGGTGGCGACTCTTCAAAATATGAAAATCCCTTTCCCAAAAGGAACGAGTTGTCTCAATCCATGTCATAAACCCCTTTCAACCAGGCCCCGAAAGGAGCACTCGGGGAAAAAAAGGGGGCGCGACAGCATGGAGACTCTGCTGGGGATATCCAGGATTTTACCATTTCAAATTGTTTCGTGAATTTGTTCCTTTATTTTTAAATACCTGCACCCTTTCTTATTCCCTTTACATGCAATTAATTGTTTACTTCAGGTATTTACTTTTTTCAAAGACGAAAGTGACATGTCTCTTTGTTTTCTTTTGTAACTGCTTTAAATCATTATTGCTGTTTTTACCGCTTTCTTTAACGTGCAAATACGTGACAACTTGTTTTAATACTTATTATTGCATAATCATGCTCAACATTCATACTCCACTGGTGCCAAACAAAATACTATAGCAACTGATGAGTGGTTGCACTCTTCCTATATTATTACCCACTAAATTCGGAAAGGCTTATTTGCGGTAAAACTAGTCGATCAGCGGTGGAGTTGATGGTTCCGTGCCTTTCCCCTTTGAGTTGTCCACTCAAGGGTACCGATCTAAAACCCCATAGAAACCTTACTCTGTTGCACTGTTGCATGCATCATGGTCAAACCTAGTCGAGCTAAAGTGTCATCCGCACGATAGCTTTTAAGATAGCCTTATCCAAAAGTCCACCGGGTTTCCCTAAACCCAAACGGACGCCCTCACGTTCTGTGCATTTATTTGGAGAACTAAATGCTTCCTGCTAATTATTGACGATACATAGTCGAGTCCGGTTGGGTTAAGGGCCTAACCTTATTTGCTTTGCAGAAAAATGAGGCACGAGTCCCCAGATTCAGCATGGTCTCCAATATCCACCCAAGACTGTTGAGTTGGTGGGAGGATCTGCACTCTAGCGACAAAGCTATCGCCAGGAAACACTTGGGTAACCTACCATCTCTCCTGGAAATCCAGCCTAACAAAATTATATAGAGGCTGCTACCCTGTTCTGGGATCGTGAAAGGTCCGTGTTCCGCTTTAGGAACATCGAAATGACGCTTTTGATAGAAGAGATAGGAGGGCTGGCTAACTTAGTATGGGAAACTCCAGGTTTGTTGATGCCTGAGAACCGCACATGCAAAAGTTTTCTCAAAATGATGGGCCTGAAAAAGGATGAAGAATTGGTATGTTTGGAGGACTCGTACATTCCTTTTGACTACTTGTATGAAAGGTATGGCTACAGCAAATCATATCGTACCTACCATGACGAGTTTATTCTCACCTCTCTGGGACTCGTCCATCGCCGAGTGTTCATGTTTATGGTTTGCTTTTTGGGTTTGATCGTGTTCTCAATGAAGAAGGAAAGGATCCATGCCAGGCTAGCCATGGTAACTAAGACCATAATGGAAGGGGTAGATGGGCAAGACTTCAACATTGTGCCCATGATCGTTGCAGACATATGTCGGGCCTTAGAAAGGTGTCAACAAGGAGCAAAGAATTTCGAAGGTTGCAATTTATTACTTCAAGACAAGACATTCACCGCAGAATGTGGGATTACCACATCGCTTTCCATCACCCGAAGCGAATGAATTATATCCCCGACATGTTCGCTCAGCCTAAAAATGCCGAATGATGGGTTGAGATTTTTGATAACTTGACTGAAAAGCAGGTTCAATGGATGTTTGAATGGTTTTCGATGGATGAGTTCATCATTCGATCTCGAGACGCATCATTTCTGATATTGATTGGTCTAAGGGGGACATACCCTTACGTCCCTCTTCGAGTTATGAGGCAAGCAGGTAGGAAGCAAGTCATCCCTAGGGTCAAGAAGATGAGCCATCTTCGAGCTGACTTTCAAAATAATGACAGTCCTCATAAGTTCCAAGCTCAGCACTTGTGGCACTGCAAGATTATACTTGGGAAAGACACCATCGAGCCAGACAGGTATCATGCTGGTTGTACCCCTTTCTATCTTGGTTGGTTAGAAGAGGATTTGGGTGTCCAGAGCAAGCCGAGGTACGTCCGAGGTCACAGGGTTATAGATGAAAAGGTCGAGGCACAAGTCAAATACAAATAACTGCGCAAAAGGATCCGGGAATATGAGGATGACCACCACAAGATACATGAGTCCAATAAGAAATTGATCAAGGAATGGAAGTACATGGCTATCAGTGCCAACAAGAGGCTGGGGTACTTGGAACGAGGTATAGTCGAGCTGGAAGAAAAGTTCATCAAAAGAGTCGAGGATTGTCAAAAGGCTGAGGGAGCTGCAGGAGGATATCTAGCCAGAACCTACCTGTTGCTGGGACTTCGCGAACTGGGAAAACTGTACAAGGAAAGCAAGAATGGGGAGTCTGGGGAAGGTCCTTCTGGGACCAAGTAGATAGTAGTGTCTTTATTTTTCTATTAATGTAATAAGGCCAATGGCCATTAGTGACTTTTATTTTTCGTCTATCGTTTTGGGATATGTCTATTTTTCTTATCAATAAAATGAGGCATTTAGCATTTTAAGTTCTCCTAATCAATTTGTCGCTAGGCCTACCTCGGCACAAAGAGGTTCCCAACTTAGGACGCGCTTTACATTTTCGCATTATGTGTTTAAATACCGCAATATTCTTTTCATAATCCTCACTGACCTGGTTACCTTTTGTTTTTATTTCTTTTTCTTACTCCCCTCCCCAAAGGTTAGTTCGTGCATTCTGGCATCATCAGCCTATCACACAAGATCCAAGGGCCCTCCACGTACTCCTCCTCCTAGCCCTTCTAAGGGCAAAAACAAAGGCAAAAGTAAGATGGAAGAGTTCAGCGGCACCGGAAAGGAGAATATGATTGAACGGGTAGAGGCCACTGATGTCCGAGGTATTCAGGTTCTGCATGAAAGCATGTCACCACTTGAACAGAAATTGCTAAAGTTTTAGGAACTTGATCAAGTCCAGAATCTGGCCAACCTGTCATTTTGCCTCAGCGTCCCCGACGTCAACCTTCCAAATGCTCAAAACCCCGCACCTCCACAAAATATTCCAAGACAACAAAATCATCCTGCACCTCACCATCACGCCACTCCACCAAAGAACCAAACTTCCCGACACAGTGCAATGCTTGCCACACCTCAGATAACACTCCACTACTCATCCCAGAACCTCAAAACCCCACAAAGGACCATTTCCACACCTATAACAATCCCATATATGTGGAAACCGTGACCCACTCCACTTTGCCTATCTCACAAGCATCCGAGTCTGACGGAAAGGACTTACTTATCAAGAACCTGGTCGAGGAGCTTAAGAAACTTACCAGCCGAGTCCAGGGTGTTGAATGAACCAAGGGAATTGAAGGGTTGAATTATGAAGACCTTTGTATACAACCTGATGTCGAAGTGCCCGAGGGGTACAAACCTCCAAAGTTCGAAATGTTTGACGGTACTGGTGATCCGAGAGTCCATTTGAGGACCTATTACGACAAGTTGGTTGGAGTTGGGAAGGATGAAAGAATCCGCTTGAAGCTGTTCATGAGGAGTTTGAAGGGAGACGCACTGTCTTGGTACATCAGCCAAGACCCCAAGAAATGGTCAAACTGGGTAAGCATGGCGTCTGACTTTATGGACAGGTTAAGATTCAACACAGAAAACGCACCAGATGTGTTCTACATTTAAAATTTGAAGAAGAAACCCAAAGAAACCTTACGCGAGTATGCTACTCGCTGGAGGTCCGAAGCCGCTAAAGTCAGACCTGCTCTAGAGGAAGAGCAGATGAACAAGTTCTTTATTCGGGCTTAGGACCCGCAGTATTATGAATGGTTAATGATGGTTGAAGGCCACAAGTTCTCCGACATCATCAAATTGGGTGAGCGGATTGAAGAAGGTATTAAAAGCGGTATGGTTACAAATTTTGAAGCCTTGCAAGCTACTAACAAGGCTTTACAGTCTGGTGGTGTGTCTAAGAAGAGAGACGTGGGAGCGGTAATGATTGCACAAATAGTCAAGTCCCAACTCAAATACCAAGCTTATCCAACACCTCCACTCACATACCAAGCTCCACCACCTTCCTACCAGCCCTCACCAAACTACCAAGCACCCTAACCGAACTACCAAGTTCCATCACCTTCCTACTAAGCTCCACCGCCCACCTACCAATCTCCACCACCCACATATCAACCTGCTTCGCCCAGATACTCACAACCCGCTCCTGTCTACCACACTTATATCACCCCCTGCACACCAAAACTTCCCTAGACCTCGTCCCAATTTTGATCGCCGCCCTCCAAAGCAATACACCTCCATAGCCGAGCCCATTGACCAGCTGTATGAGAAGCTCAAAGCTGCTGGTTATGTCACACCTATCACTGCTGCCACCCCTGAGAACCCTTCTCAGTGGGTTAACCCAAGCAAATCATGTGCATACCATTCCGGCATGAAAGGACACACCATCGAAGAATGCCGCTTTCTGAAGGACAAAATACAGGCTCTCATTGACAACACGATTATTGTGGCAAAAGACCCCACTCCAAACATCCGCAAAAATCCTTTTCCAGACCATAAGGGTGGAGGTATCCATATGATTTAAATAGAAGACGATTGGAATCCCGAGGGATCAATCGGGTTGATCGCAGAAGGCGATGACCCAAAGAAACCTGCAGTCACTCTCAAACCGATCATAGTCCAGATTCAACCATCTGAGGACACTGAGGTGAACATGTCTATACCATTTGAGTTTGAAGCAGCGCCACCTGCAAAGTCACTAGTGCCGATCGAAGTTGAGTTTGTATCTCCAGCAAATGCACCGACACCATTCGAGGTCGCAGTCTTGCCACCCCTAACACACATTCCGTTTGAAGTAAGAATGGCCGCACCGATTCCAGTGGCAATGTCAACCACGCCACCCTTTTATTCAAATGCTATCCCTTGGGACTATACAACCAAGGCGAGAAGGAAAGACAAGGTCAGGTCTGAGGAGGCTTTCGCAGCACAAGGTATGACGAGAACTGGTAGGGTCTACACCCCTGAGCATCTGGCCGAATCAAGCAAGCAGACTGCCAACCGGCCTCCCCTTATCGAAAAAGGTCTCGATGACCTTTGGAGAAAGGTATAGGCTAAGGATTATTCAGTCATCGACCAGTTGAACAAGATACAGGCACATATATCCATCCTCTCTTTGCTACAGAATTCTGAAACACACAGAAATGCTTTATTGAAAGTGTTGAGTGAAACATATGTGCCAAACAACATCACTAGCGGGGAAATGGACAATATGGTAGGCCAGGTACTGGAAAGTCACAAAATCACTTTTCATGAGGACGAGTTACCACCTGAAGGATTGGGGCACAACAAGGTGCTGCACATCACCGCACAATGCGAATATCATTTCATCACAAGGATCTTGATCGATGGAGGTTCCATTCTTAACATATTCCTGTTGATAACACTCAAGAAGTTGGGTAAAGGGCTACATGAGATATGGGATGGAGAGATCAATGTGAAAGCCTTCGACGGTTCTCAGAGGTCCACCATGGGGGAGATCAGTCTATGTCTGCAGATGGGACTGACTTGGTTTTAAGTGGATTTCCAGGTGATAGATGTGCCAGCATCCTACAACCTATTGTTGGGACGACCCTGGATTCATGTTGTTGGGGCCGTAGCATCAACGCTACATCAGGCGATAAGATTCGAGTGGAACCACCAAGAGGTGATTGTTCATGGTGATAGTAGCAACCCCATTTATAGTCGTCAAACTATTTCGGTGATTGATGGAAAAAGGAAGATAGGCGGGGGAACTTACCACCACATTGAGCGGATCAATGCTATCGACAAGGACAAATGGTGGGATAGAAAGATTGAAAGCATCCTGAACTGGAGAGGATATGAGCCAGGCAAAGGGCTCGGTAAGAATCTCCAAGGGATCACAAATCCTATAAAACTCAAGAAACATGGTACCACTTTCGGTTTGGGGTATGAGTACACTTGGCAGGATTTCAACGACTGGTCGCCACCTTGGCGCGGTCTCTATTACCCTTTGGAGCAACCGATACCTTATCTTGAGCAGACTTTCAAGCAGGCCAACAATATTTACGGATCGGACGAAGAAGAAGCACTTGTAGCAATGAGAAGTTTGTTCCTAGAGGACGAGGATATGTAATTCTATGTTGTTCTCGAGGAGGAGGGGGAGGAAGTCCCTTCCATACAGACTGTAAGCAAGGGGACATATCTCAAGAACTGGTATATCAAGACGACCAAAGCCCGACGAGCCTCGGGGTAGCAAGGATAAACAAGCATTATTTACTGTTTTATTTACTAAATGATTTTACTTTCCCTGTTTTTTTCAATTCCTGCAATAAGATCTTCAATGTTCAAAACAGTTATTCAATTCATCAAAGCATCTTCTAAATTTCTCTTACGAATCCGATATTTATTGCTATTGTTTTCTATCATTACTTTATTTATACACATTACTATAACTTGTCTTGATGAACTGATGACTGTGATATGCAATGAGACAATGCGGGAAACAGACATTGATTCAGACGAAGACGACATACCTGACGAGATTGTCAAAGAAGTTGAAAAATTTGAGAACAGACCTAAGTCCAACCTGGACGAGAACGAATTTATCAACCTNGATTCAGAAAACGTCAAGGAGACTCGCATCAGCATTCATTTGTCACCATCAGAAAAGAAAGAATACACAGAGTTTCTAAAAGAGTATGAGGATGTATTTGCATGGTCGTATGATGACATGACTTGTCTAAGTACGTTTATTGTGGCTCACAAACTGCCAACCAATCCAACATGTCCACCGGTAAAACAAAAGCTCAAAAAGTTCAAACCCGACATGAGTTTGAAAATCAAAGAAGAAATTACTAAGCAGATCAACGCCAAAGTTCTCCGGGTAGTGGAGTACCCGACATGGTTAGCCAACATTGTACCTGTGCCAAAGAAGGACGGGAAGGTCAAAGTCTGCATCGACTACCGGGATCTCAACCGGGCCAATCCGAAAGACGGCTTCCCCTTACCAAATATACACGTTCTGATTGACAACTGCGTCAAGTATGAATTGCAATCCTTCGTGGATTGTTTCGCTGGTTATCACCAGATTTGGATGGATGAGGAAGATGATGAGAAAATGGCGTTCATCACGCCATGTGGAGTGTATTGTTACAAGATGATGCTATTCGGCCTAAGGAATGTAGGGGCCACCTACATAAGGGCCATGACCACCATATTCCATGACATGATTCACAAGGAGATAGAGGTGTATGTGGATGATATCATTATCAAATCAAAGAAAGCTTCTGATCACATGGAGAATTTGGGAAAGTTATTCAATAGATTGCGAAAATACAATCTGAAACTAAACCCCGCGAAATGTGCATTCGGGGTTCCTGCTGGGAAGTTGCTGGGGTTTATTGTAAGCCACCGGGGAATAGAATTGGATCCGTCAAAATTCAAAGTCATTCAAGAACTACCACCGCTAAGGAAAAAGAAAGATGTGATGAGTTTATTGGGGAGGAGGCTTAATTATATCAGCCGGTTTATAGCACAGTCTACAGTCATCTGTGAGACAATGTTTAAGATGCTGAAGAAGGACGCTACGACCAAGTGGACCGATGATTGTCAAAAGGCTTTTGACAGAACCAAGGAATATTTGTCAACACCGCCAGCCCTAGTACCTCCCGATCCAGGCAGACCTCTGTTACTCTATCTTGCCGTGTTAGATGGAGCTTCGACTGCGTTCTGGGGCAGCACGATGAAAGGGGAAGGATGGAATATGCTATTTATTACCTCAGCAAGAAGTTCACTCCATATGAGGCCCGGTATTCTCTATTAGAGCGTACCTGTTGTGCTCTAACTTGGGTTGCCCAAAAGTTGAGCATTACTTTTGTGCCTACACAACATATCTCATATCAAGGATGGATCCATTAAAGTACATCTTTCAGAAGCCCATGCCAACTGGCAAGCTAGCCACGTGGCAAATCCTGCTGAGCGAATTCAACATTATTTACATGACCTAGAAGGCAGTTAAAGGACAAGCTCTGGCAGACCATCTTGTTGAGAATCCCGTAGATGGAGAATACGAACCCCCTGAAAACATATTTTCCTGATGAAGAGGTATCATTCATAAGAGAAGATATTGCAGAATCCTATGATGGTTGGATGATGTTCTTTGATGGAGCAGCAAACTTCAAGGGAGTCGGTATTGGAGCATTCCTAGTATCAGAGACCAGTCAGCATTATTCGATATCCGCCAAACTCAGGTTCTCTTGCACCAACAATATGGTCGAATATGAAGCCTGCATCTTAGGGCTCAATATGGCCATTGACATGAACGTCCAGGAGCTGTTAGTGATCGGTGATTCAGACTTATTGGTGCATCAGGTACAAGGAGAATGGGCAAAAAAGAATTCCAAGATACCTTCGTATCTGCACCACGTACAGGAATTAAGAAAGAGGTTCACAAAGATAGAGTTCCGGCACGTCCCTAGAATCCAGAATGAGTTCGCCGACGCATTAGCTACTTTGTCCTCAATGATCCAGCATCAGGACAAGAATTTCATTGACCCTATTCCTATAAAGATCCATAATCATCCAGCTTACTGTGCCCATGTCGAAGAAGAAGAAGACGGAAATCCTTGGTTTCATGACATCGATGAGTACTTGGCAAAAGGAGAATGCCCCGAGCTTGCAAATTCCACTCAGAAATGCTCACTTCGGAGATTGTCCAACAATTTCTTTCACAGTGGAGGAATTCTGTATATGAGGACTCCCGATTTGGGGTTATTAAGGTGTGTTGGTGCAAAAGAAACATCAAAATTGCTGGAAGAAATTCATGTTGGGACCTGTGGCCCACATATGAATGGTATTGTTCTAGCAAAGAAGATACTCCGAGCTGGTTACTTTTGGATGACAATGGAAACGGACTACATCCAGTATGTTTGGAAGTGCCACCGCTGCCAAATACATGGGGATATGATAAAGGTGCCCCCAAGTGAGCTCAATACAACTAGTTCACCATGGTCGTTCGCCGCTCGGGGTATGGACGTTATTGGACCAATCGAGCTTGCCGCCTCCAATGGCCACAGGTTCATTTTGGTCGCCGTTGACAACTTCACTAAATGGGTCGAAGCGACCTCCTACAAAGTGGTTATTAAGAAAGTTGTGGCCAACTTTGTCCGCGACCATATTGTTTGTCAGTTCGGAGTTCCCCAGTCAATCATCACCGACAATGGTTCTAATCTCAACAGTGACTTGATGAAAGCTATGTGTGAAACTCTCAAGATCAAACAAAAAAATTCCACAGCATACAGACCTCAGATGAATGGAGCCGTAGAGGCCGCTAACAAAAACATCAAGAAGATACTAAGGAAGATGATAGAAAGGCACAAGAAGTGGCATGAAAAGTTGGCATTCTATTTATTGGGATACCGCACCACTGTCCGCACATCAACAGGGGCAACTCCCTATATGCTAGTTTATGGTACAGAGGCTGTTATTCCTGCCAAAGTGGAGATTCCATCTTTAAGAATTATACAGGAAGCTGAGCTCCGCGATGCAGAGTGGGTAAGGAGCCGTTATGAGCCACTAGCCCTCATAGATGAGAAGAGAATGAATGCAGTATGTCACGGTCAACTATATCAGAACAGAATGGCCAGGGCCTTCAACAAGAAAGTCTAGCGCAGACGATTCACACCAGGGCAGCTAGTGTTAAATAAAATCTTTCCACATCAAGATGAAGCCAATGGGAAGTTCTCTCCCAACTGGCAAGGTCCGTACATGGTTCATAGAGTTCTGATAGGAGGAGCACTCATACTTGCAGAAATGGACGGAGAAGTTTGGCCGAAACAGATCAATTCAGATGCAGTCAAGCGCTACTATGTGTAATTTTTATGCTTTCTCACTGATGTAAATTGAACTACGCCTGACCTGATTCCCATTTAAGAGAAGATACGTAGGCAGCCCTATGGGTTCGGTCATAATTCAATAAAAATGTATTTTTCCCCGCAATTGGAAACTGGGACAGAATTTTGAGAAGGACCCTCGAAATTCTGAAGCGAGTAGCAGTCCACAAGCATTCACCCAGTAAACTGGGTAGAATTTTGTGGAGGAGCAAGTTCAGCCAATCGCCGCACGAGCAGCAGTCAGAGCGTCCACCCAGCAAACTAGGGCAGAATTTTGAGGAGGACCCTAAACATTCCGCAGCATAAGAGGTTGCAATGTCTCGAGCCGTGTCATGTCGTCGGTTCATCTAAAACTATTTTAGATTATTTATTATACTTTTTCATGCATATTTATTTTTCTGAAGCAGCTTGTTTAGCGAACGCTACCCTAATGATACAGACAGTATCATCATGATCAAGCAAACGAGCCAAGCAGAGCCAACGAAAATGCGAACTAACCTTCCCCCTTTACAAAACTCACAATCTTTCTTTGGATGCAAGCACCAAATTGCAAAAGCCCCAAAACATATTATCCGCTCAAAGGATAGACATCGTTCCTCAAACTCGTCATGGTAACATTTATTATCAACACAAATGATGCTTCATTATCACAATGCTATACCGCAATTTAACACCAGCTAAGAATTTTTGTTGTCCTTCCTTAATCTTGCATAAGGTTACCTTTCTGCCTTCCGAGGTTAAACGCCACCTCTATATGCATTCACATCTTGCATAAGGCTACCTTTATGCCTTCCGAGGTTAAACGCTACCTCCATATGCATTCGCATCTTGCATAAGGCTACCTTTCTGCCTTTCGAGGTTAAACGCTACCTCCATCTGCATTCGCATCTTGCATAAGGCTATCTTTCTGCCTTCCGAGGTTAAACGCTACCTCCATCTGCATTCGCATCTTGCATAAGGCTACCCTTCTGCCTTTCGAGGCTAAATGCTGCCTCCCATTTACTTATCAAAAGCAACCAATGCCTCTAGCATTATTTACTGCTCTTTCCTTTTGGGCTAAGCTCTGCCCCTTTAATTTGCAAGGCTAAGCTCTGTCTTGTCAGCATCATACTATTGCATCTTCATGGGCTGAAATATCGCCAACTTATCCAAAGGCGTCATCGTTCGGAGGCACCATCTTCATGGCCCGAGAACACCATGTCATGGCCTGAGGATCTCTTTTATCAGTTTTCATATCATTATTCAAAGGCATCATGGTTCGGAGGCATCATCTTCATGGCCCAAGAACATTATTTCTTAGCATGCAAATCCTGCATCAAGCAATTCATGGCCCAGTACATCATGGTCTAAAGACGTCATCCTTAACTGTCAAAAGACAGCATTCATAGTCCAACGGGAATTTGCATCATGTTTAAATTACGCACGATATGCTTGTATTACTCATTTGCAGGTAATCTGGTAAGTCGCAGATGTCCCGGCAGGAGCGATCTCGCTCTATTTGTCCTAATTACCCCGTAAGCTATTTATTCAATCAGTCCTATATATTGCGTCCGTTCTTGTAAAAGATCCATCGGTATGCTTCGCCGATGGCTCCTGAACTACATAAGACCTGATTCTTATAAAACCAGGGATATGTAGGTAGCTCATNCAGCCATCCAGGCGGAAGCGGTTCCACTCCAGGTCTCCCAACTATCCCGTAAGCTGTTTGCTCATCTAATCATGTACTTGGCATCCGTTCTTGTAAAACTTCATCGGTATACTTCACCGATGACCACAGAACTACGTACGACCTGATTCCTGTAAGACCAGGGATACGTAGGCAGCTCAGGAACCAGTGTGCGGCCTGAACCTTTCAAGCTATTTCCACTCGGTCAAAATTGGCCATCATATCTTTACCTGACAACTCTTCCATCATTCACGGGTAAAGATGGGCAGCTGTTGATATCCAATTTTTTCTCAAATACTTTTAAAATTTGTATATATACCTCCAAAATCACTCTTTATAATAACTGGTATTTTTCTGTAATTTTTCATATTTTTATTAAATTTTTTTCCAATTTATTTAGTATTTTTTAATTATTCATAAATTGTATTATAAATGATTTCAAAATATTTCCCAACTCAATATATTATTTTTAATCCTATTAGGATTTGATTATTCACAGATTAGCCAATTTGGCATTATTTGGCTATAATTACAATAATTTTACAATGATAGCCTTATTGTATATTTTATGCCATTTTAATTCAATAGTTAGTCATTTTATATTTTAAATATTAGTTAATTACCTTAATTTCATCTATTTAGAATTAATTTAATTTTATGCAATTTTAGCTATTTCTATTAATTATTTATCTATTTAATTGGGTATTTAACAACCAGTCCCTTCCTATTTAAATTATAGCCCAATTTAATTCAATTTAGCCTATTGAAACCAATCCTATTACATAACCCAAGCCCAATGCACTATCCTACCCGGCCCAAGTACCTGTTTAATCTGAACTGCTGATTAATTTCAATCAACGGTCCAGATTGCCTATTACCATAATTAACCTAAGACTACCCCCCTCCCGTCTCTCATTCTCTCCCTCTCACTTCTCAGCCGTCTCTCTCAACTCTCTCTCGTCCCTTTAACTCCCTCCAGTGGACCTGGCCCTTCTCCGGCCATCGCCTTTCCAGAATCTATGGTGATTCAACCACCTACCAGCCTTATGGCTCCCCCCTTGAATGTTTTCACTGTTTTGAGGCCTTCAAGTGAACTAGAGGCAGTCCACTCACCTCTACGATCTCATTCCATTTTTTCCGGCCTCCCATGACCGTCCGAGTAAGATCTTTACACTTTGCGGTTAAAACCGACAATTTCGAGTTATTCTCTTCTCCTTTCTGGGTTCTCTTTGGAAATCCTAACTTTAAACCTCCCGATCCTTTTAGATCTGTCACAGATTTATACGGATTCTGAGGTTTTTCCATGTTTTCCTCAAAGATCTTGTTTTCTGAAACGACTCTTCACTTCTCAAAACTAGGGTTTCAAGATTTTTTTTAAAATAGTTCTTCCTCTAGTTTCTTAGTATTATTTTTGTGATTTTATCGTGTTTAAGCATTATTTGAGCCGTTCTCTTTTTGTTTGATTCATTTTGATAAAAACCCCAAATTTCTGTGTTCAATATGTGAATCTGAGTTTATTTTGAAATGTTATTTACCTACTCTAGCATGACTACCTTGCTTGCGTGTATACTCTCTTGTGTTTTGTGATTTCTTGCTGTATAATCACTGATTAGGGTTTCTGATTCTTTGTCACCTCTGCCTAGAATATGATTATCTATTGATTCCTTTAATTATCTGCTATTTTCTGATATATATCCCTAATTTCGTGATTAGGGTTTCTGATTTTTGCTTAATATGTGTTATTCCAGTATAGTTTTACCATTTTTTGAATATCTGAATAAGTATGATTAGTGCTTTAGTGATTTTTACACCATACTCTTTACTGATTTTCGAGTTTTTTCCTTTGAGTAATACTGATTGCCTGATTTTCGAGTATTTCCTTAAAATGGTGGTATTTTCCTTTGAGTAACACTGATTTTCTGTGATTTGAAGATTTCCTCACTAATTTTTAGAATCTGAATCATCTCTTGCCTTATTTTTATGAATAAACCCGCTGTCAGTTAATTCTTATAGACTTTCTTAATTGGTATATTATGTATTCAGTCTTGATTGCGTGCTATATACTTTTACAACTCCTTATGTGGCAAAATCATTTCCTCAATTGATTCTTTTCCTTTTTTATCACTGTTTTTATCCATTTGAACATTTACTCCTTAATTAAGGGAGTACATGTATTAATTGGATTCTAATTGTAATATACTTCTATAATTGGGGTGAACTATTATTTGTTACCATACTCTTCCGCCTGTTTTCAAAACTATAAGTACCTCTGCTCTTTCATTATCGAAGGACGATAACATAGACCTTGTTTTATTCTCTCTTGCTCACACACACACAATCTACTATTCTTCTCTCAATTGTTTGCTATTGCTAGTCGGCTGGAAGCCAAGACTAGCTATTCTACTTGCTTCTTATTCTGTATTTGCTGTCTTCAACTGGTATATTTCCAGTCTACATTTAAAGTCTCCAAAACAACATGTTTCTCTGGTTATTACAATGCATCTTGCTTCTGGTTTCCTTTTACTTATGGTTATGTTGTCCTACTTGCAACTAGTTTCACATATTATGTTGTTTGGTTCTGGGTATCTCCTCCCTTATAACCTCAGCATGCAATCCCTAAGATACTATAATTGTCTTGTATGTTACTTAAAATGTGTTTCTTAAACTTATGTGTAATTATGTCCTACCCCCTCCCAGCACTCCCTCTAATCTGATTCTATGATTGGTTTTCAACCATGATTGATCCCATACTCTAGGTATCTCTGACTGTACGAGCATGTCTAACTAGTATTCCTAAGTTGGTGTCCCACTACCTGTAACCAATTGCAAGGCTTCTGCCTAGTTTGTGTCCATCATGTTGTGTGCTCTATGTGTCCCCAATTCCCATTGTCCCTGAGTGATATCTATGTTTGAATGTGTTGAACCTGTGCGAGTCGTTTTCTAATTTTCCAAAGATGTTTACATTATAGTTAAGTTGTTTCATTACTGATCAAAACCTTTTCAGAAACTTCTTTATTTACTGAATCAATCCAGTATTGTTTTGTGTCAAAACCTTTTCAAATCTATCTTCTGCACTTCACTTGATTCCTAGACCTTTAAGTTCTTCCCCCCTCGGTGTGAGCACTACTTTGGGACCTTGAGTTCCCTCTGAACACTGACACACTGAGGCTGGTATTTCCAAACTGCACATGTTTAACTCCTGGTTACTAAGTCTGGGTGTGAGCACTGCCCGGGAGCCCTTGAGGTCCTTAGGGAACTTTGACACACCCGGACCGTGGAAAGGCTATGAATACCATATGGAAATAAGGTTGAGAGGATTTGGGCCTAATTTAAGGCTCCCTATAGAATAACTTCTTATTTTTTCACTTCTAGTTGTGTAATTCATAATCCTTGGCCTATAATAATTTATATATAATTCTGGGGCTGGATAGTGAAACGGGAGGGGTAACTATGCATGCAAAGCATGCTTAGGTTTTTATTCCCTATCTGTGCAATAGAGATCCTGTGTAGGTTCATATGTCTATGCATTAAATATCATGTTACTTAGGATATATGTGTATTGTATTCAACATCTCATCTACGCTTAGAGATCCTGCTTATAGGATAAATAATAACAATAAAATAAACTGATGTTATGTGATTCTGTCCATGTAAACATGTTCCGAAACTTCATTGGAAGTCCTGTCCTAGGATAAATAAGCTGCAATCATGTCTCACCATGCCTGCGCACTTAGAGATCCTGTTTCTAGGTAAGTATCATTAACAAGTTGTACTCTTGCTATTCCTGAAACGGTGCATAATGTTGTGATTTTATGTGCATTTAGAAATCCTGTTTAGGTTACTATGCATCATGCTGCATTAGACATCATACTATAGGATCGTATTCATTTAACTGCACTTAGCCTAAATACAGATATCTAAAATAGTCCCCTGTTCTAAACAACTGGTAATTATTCCTTGCACATCTTCAACACCTAGAATTGCATGCTATTAGCTATGAACAATCAGAATAACTATTGCATGTTATCTTACACCTAGGCAAGCCTTAGGTAATCAACTTAAAAAATAAAACCAGAATTGTCCTTTGTGATTAGTATTCAACTGTCAACATGCTTAAAACCAGTAGGAAAACCTGATTAAGGCTTCCTCTCTAAGTTATGCAATAAATCTGTCTTTGTGTTATCACTTAGATACCATGCGTAGGATCTGAATCTGGACCTTAATGGTGTATGAGACATGCTGTTTATGTGCACTGTTTGTGGAGGTCTTTGAGCCCTTTCCTGTTTATGCGCTTCCCCTTTTATCTGCAGTCCTACTTATTTATTATATGTCGCCTTAGCATTTTCACCTTTAAAACATGAGGGTCTGCCTAGCACCTCCTTTAGGATAGGAGTCCTAATTTCCACCGGGACTGATAGGAAGGGACGGGTAACAACATGCAATAGGGGTTGAGACCCACACTCGATTTAGTTACTTTCACGGGGTGAGAAATGGTAGAATATGGATATGATGACCGGTGCGCTAATACCACATGTAGCACCTCTTCGAGGAGTGATTACCGGGTATTGCATTGATGTGATCCATATTATTATAAACCTAGGATACCTTTTATATGCTTAGCTCGTAATCCTTTCAAAGTCTAATCTCCTTTACTATTTTCAAACATCTGCATGCTTAAGACTTAAATCCCCTTTTATTTGACCCTTTACTTGTTATTTTCTAATTGTACAAATTCACAGAAATCATTTGGCCGGGAACCACTCTTGTGGATCCTGAGGGGTGCCTAACACCTTCCCCTTAGGATAATTTCAAGCTCTTACCCAATCTTTGGTTAGTAATGTAGTTGTAATTGAACCCCTTAGGTGCCCTAACGCATCGTTAAAATCGTTAGGTGGCGACTCTTCAAAATATGCAAATCCCTTTCCCAGAAGGAACGAGTTGTCTCAATCCATGTCATAAACCCCTTTCGACCAGGCCCCAAAAGGAGCGCTCGGGGAAAAAAGGGGGGGCGCGACACTCACCCCTCCCTTTTGATGAATCAACTTTTTTGCGAGATCTAACCATTGTCTGCATTACAAATTACATTTGTCAGTTGAATTCAAAGCAAAGGAAACATTTGAGTCATAGTTGCAGACAAACAGTCAGTAATGAGGCAGTGCGGACCGCACAAAATTGAATCTGGCCGCAGACTGAACAGTGCAAACCACATAATTTTGTAGTGCGGCCGCATAACATCGAGGGAGGACCGCACAAATCTGAGTGCAGCCTCACAAGTCCCACTTTGAAAGTACAGGTTCTCTTAAGTTTTGAGTACGACCTCACATAATTTTATGCAGCCGCATACTTCTTCTTCTGCGGACCGCCAAATTTTTAGTACAATCCGCACAACTCAACCATATCTAACAACCCTTTATCCAGTTATGCAGACCACATAAAAATGTATGTGGCCGCATAAAAATGTATGCGGCCGCATAATTTGAATTTCATCGGCACTGAGTTAGGGCTCATGCCACATTTTTAAAGTTTAAGCATGGTGTGCACAAATTGACACAATTATTGGTCTACCCAGTCCCTAATTAGCGTGTATGTCACTAGCCACATGATTTTTAAGCACAAATTAAGCATATTTGACATTTTTTAGGCCTAAAATTTGAGGAAAATGAACAAAATATCTACATGAATTGAACATACTAGTAGTGGGTGATGCAAGTAGGAATCTAGCTTGATGAAGTGAGTGTGATTGTTGAATAATTGTTTGGATGGCACAGTGTTTACTAGGGATTGAGAGTTCAGAGAGCGTAAAGTGAGAAAAGTAGTGGAAACCCCTATTTATACCCTAGCAAAGGCAGTGCATCTCTTACTTGAGTGCGGCCACATATTATTGAGTGCGGTCCGCACTCCTTACCTGGAGTGAGCAAAGCTGTGCGGTCCGAATAAAATTAAATGCGTCCGCATAACCCTGTGTGGTCCGCATAAAGTTGAATGCGGCCGCATAATGGCCCTTTTTCTACAAAATCAATTTCAGAGAGTTGACATTTTCGGGTTCACAGCTATGTGGCCGCATAAGGAATCGTACGGCCGCGGACCCTTCTGTGCAGTCCACATATTTTGGTGCGGTCCGCATAAAATTCCATACTTGACCAATTTTTCCAGATTTTTCCCGCAATACACACCCATGCCTGCAATTCACTTCAAAACCAGTTAGCTAAAAACAAATCCTATCTAATCTAAAGAAGAAAATAAAAAAAAAAGAAAAAAAACACATGGGTTGCCTCCCAGGAAGCGCCTGATTTAACGTCGCGGAACGACGCATGTTACCATCAATCACTTGAAATGAAGCAATGCCACAATGTGTCCATCATCAACCTTGCCAAGATAGTGTTTCACCCGGTGCCCATTAACTCTAAGCACCTCACCATTCTTATCTTTCAGATCTAGAGAACCAAAGGGTGTCACATGTACAACTTCAAATGGGCCACTCCACTTAGATTTCAACTTTCCCGGAAACATCCACAACCGAGAATTGAACAATAGCACAAGATCACCTTCTTTGAATTCTTTATTCTGGATATACTTGTCATGGAGGTACTTCATCTTGTACTTATACAAGGACGAACTTGAATATGCATGGAACTGGAACTCATCAAGCTCATTCAATTGCTCCACCCTTAAGTTAGCAGCTACATCCGACTCGAGATGAAGCTTCTTCAATGCCTACATATCCTTGTACTCAAGTTCCACCAGAAGGTGACAAGCTTTATCAAAAACTAACCGATACGGAGACATGCCAATTGGTGTTTTGTAAGCTGTTCTATAGGCCCAAAGAGCATCATCAAGTTTCTTCAACCAATCCGTCCGGTTGGCATACACAGTCTTTGACAAAATACTCTTGATCTCCCGGTTGGAGACAGTGACACCATACTTGGAGAGTAAAGTATCAAAAGCTTTGTTGCAAAAGTGCGATCCCACATCACTAATAATGGCCCTTGGAGTTCCAAACTTTGTGAATATGTTCTTCTTCAAGAATGCTACCACACTCCGAGATTGATTGTTGGGCAAAGCCACGACTTCAACCCACTTTGACACGTAATCCACAACCATCAATATATAAGTGGTCCCACATGATCTCACAAACGAACCCATGAAATCAATGCCCCACAGATCAAAAATATCAATCTCCAAGATGGTGGTGAGGGGAATCTCATTTTTCTTGTAAATTCCTCCGGCCTTTTGCCATTCATCACAACGACTAGATCGCTAGCGTCCTTGTAAAGGTAGGCCAATAAAATCCACAACTTAGTACTTTCGTAGTTGTTCTTGCACCACCATGGTGACCACCATATTGTAAAAAGTGCCAAGCCTCAAGAATTCCCAATTGTTCTTCTTATGGTACACATCTTCGGATCACACCATCAGTACAAATTCTGAAGAGATAGGGCTCATCCCAATAATAGTCCAGGTAGTCCCGTTTGAGCTTCTTCCTTTGGTTTGAAGAGAACTCATCCGGTAAAATGCCACTTACAAGATAATTGGCCACATCGGCAAACCATGGTATCCCATAGAAATGGATAGGATTTGCTCGTCAGGAAATGAATCATTGATCTCGGGGTCATCATGTGGGCTCCCCTCCTCCAATCGGGACAAGTGGTCCTACACTTGGTTTTCACTCCCCTTGCGGTCTTGGATATCAAGATAAAATTCTTGTAAAAGAAGTCCCCACCACATCAATCTTGCCTTAGATTCTTTCTTGCTAATCAAATGTCGAAGCACCGCATGGTCGGTGTGAACAATCACCTTTACCCATTAGGTACGGGTGGAACTTCTCCATAGCAAAGACAATGGCCAAGAGTTATTTATTGATCACCGTATAGTTTACATGGTCCTTGTTCATGGTCTTACTAGCATAGTAGACCGGATGGAAGATCTTGTTGATTCAGTGCCCCAATACCGCTCCAACCACCACATCGCTCGAATCACATATGAGCTCAAAAGGTAAGCTCCAATTTGGCGCAATGATAATAGGAGTGGTAGTCAACTTATACTTGAGTAGTTCAAATGCCTTCATGCAATCTTCATTGAAATGGAACTTGGCGTCCTTCTCCAAGAGTTTGCACAAGGGGTTTACCACCTTAGAAAAATCTTTGATGAACCGCGGTAAAAATCCGCATTACCTAGAAAGCTCCTCACTCCCTTCACAGAAGTAGGGGAGGGAGTTTGGAAATTACTTCAATTTTAGCTTTATCAACTTCATACCATTCTTGGAAATCTTGTGACCGAGGACAATGTCTTCCTCGACCATGAAGTGACACTTCTCCCAATTCAAAACCAAGTTAGTTTCCTCACAACGTGCCAATACCTTGTCCAAGTTGTCCAAGCACTCTTCAAAAGAATTCCCCACGATAGAAAAATCATCCATAAAAACCTCAAGAAAGTCCTCCACCATATCGGTGAAGATGGCCATCATACACCGTTGAAAAGTCACTAGTACATTACATAACCCAAATGGCATCCGCGGGAATGTGAAAGTGCCATAGGTACAAGTGAAAGTGGTCTTCTCTTGGTCTTCTGGAGCAATAAGAATCTGGTTATATCCAGAGTATCCATCAAGGAAGCAATAAAAAGCACGTCTGGACAACCTATCCAACATTTGATCAAGAAATGGAAGCGGAAAATGGTCTTTCTGAGTAACTTTGTTGAGCTTCCTATAATCCATGCACACTCTCCACCCAGTGACAGTTCTTGTGGGGATCAATTTATTTTTATCATTTGTTATCACAGTCATGCCCCCTTTATTTGGGACACATAGCACTGGTGAGGTCCACGAACTATCGGAGATGGGGTAAACAACCCCGATATCCAACCACTTGATGATGTATTTCTTCACTACCTCTTGCATAGCCTTATTCAATCGTCTTTAATATTCCACCGAGGGTTTGGCATCCTCCTCCAGAATAATCTTGTACATGTAAAAGGCGGGGCTTATACCCTGAATATCTGTCAATGTCCAACCTATTTCTTTCTTCCTCCTTTTGATCACCGCCAAGGTAGAATCTACCTGCACAATATTTAAGCACGAGGAAAGAATAACAGGTAAAGTGGAACAAGGGCCAAGAAACTCATACCTGAGGTGTGAAGGCAAAGGCTTTAACTTTAGTGTGGGAGGCTCCTCGATTGAGGGCTTTGTTGGTGGAGTCTTCCGGTTCTCAAGATCCAAGAAAAGTTTTCGAGGATCATAAGTAATGACCCCAATCCTTGTAAAGCATTGACACATTTTACAAAGCCTTCCTTCTCATCCTCATCATGATTTAGCAACAAGGTATCCTCAATATTTATCACAACACTTGTGTCATCAACAATTACTTCGGTCACTAGATCCACAAACGAACAAACTTCAGTGCTATTTGGTTGCCTCATTGATTTGCATACATGGAATACCACATTTTTATCACCCACCCGGAAGGTGATCTCACCAGCTTCCACATCAACTAGGGCCTTCCCTCTAGTAAGGAAAGGTCTCCCCAATATAATTTGCACTTCGTAGTCAACCTCACAGTCAAGGATCACAAAATCTGCGGGAAGGATGAACTTGTCGACCCGAACTAACACATCATCAATTATCCCCAATGGACTTTTCATTGTCCGATCCTCCATTTGCAACCTCATGGATGTGGGTCTTGGTTGCCTGATCCCCAACGTTTTGAACACAAAATAAGGTATCAAGTTAATGCTTACCCCCAGATCACATAAAGCTTTGGCAAAATCGGCACTCCTATAGTTCACGGGATTGTGAAGGCACCATGATCTTCTAACTTTGGAGCCATGGAGTGCATAATAGCACTCACTTGATGAGTCGTTTTGATCATTTCGTAGTTCATTGATCTCTTCTTTGTTACCAAATCCTTCATGAACTTGGCATATCCTGGCATTTGTTCTAAGGCTTCTACCAACGACACATTTATGGACAAACTCTTAATCATATAAATAAATTTCTTGAATTGGCTCTCATTAATTTTCTTTGCAATTCTTTAAGGATATGTAAGAAGAGGCCTTGGCAAGGGTGCCTTGGCCTTTTGCACTTCCGGATCCGGTATGTCTACCACATGCTCCCTAGACGGGTTCATATATTTTTATGTCTCCTCCACACTTTCATTAATGTCAATCCTCACCTATTCATTGGATTGAACATCATTGCTTGGCATGTCATCTTCTTGAACCAACACATCATCATCCACATTTCTTCTTTAGTTTGAGGTACTTGCAACTCCACCTCTCCAGCTTCTTGTTGTTACGGCCATCGTATTCCCCGTATTGTTCCCGCCCTTCGAGTTTACCACCATATCACTAGGTAGTGCCCACTTAGGGCGAGTATTTAAATCTTGAGAAATTTGGCCAAGTTGAACCTCCAAATTGCGGATAGAGCTGTTGTGGGAGGCCAATTGATCATCCGGGTCGGCATTTTTCTCCATCATTTGCTTAAACATATTTTCAATCCATCCCATTTTACTATTGGAAGAACTAGGACTTTGTGACGGATATGGAGGCGGGTTGTTTGGTTGTTGATACATCGGGGGCCTTTGAAAGCCCGACCCCCGATTTCCCTGATTGTTGTTGTTCCAACCCCCTTGATTATTGTTGCCTCCCCAATTTCTTTGATTGTTGCATCCCCAATTGCTTTGATTATTACCTCCTCATTTCCCTTGATTACTCCAATTGCCTTGATTATTATTATTCCCCAAGTTCCTTGATTGTTATTGTTGTTGCCAGCACTCCAATTTCCTTGGTGGCCTTGGTTTTTCCAATTCCCTTGGTTTCCTTGTGATCTCCATTTGTTATTGACTTGGAGCATTGCTTCTTTGACATTTATAATTGTTGACATATTGAACCTCTTCATCGTGATCATCATATGAATTACCTTGATTATAACCACTATTATCTTTCTCAAATCCGGATGGTTTTGTTCTTGATGACCTCTTTGCCATCTCTTGTTCACCATCATGTTCACCCTTTCCATAGCATTCACTTGTTTCAACCCTTGAACCTGTTGAAGCTAAGCATTGGCCAATTGGTTCATTGTTATTGTCAACTCCGCAATAGCTTGCACGTGATCATGTAGCTCCTTGTGTAGGTGAATAACATTTGGGTCAACTTGAGGAACATTAGCTCTGCTTTGCCATGCCGAAGAGGCATCCTCCATCTCATCAAAAATTTCACAAGCTTCAGAATAAGGTGTGTTCATGAAGTTACCCCCGGCGAGTTGATTTACCACACACTGATTTGTTGTGTTGATCCCTCTATAGAAGGTATGTTGGATCATGACTTCGGTCATATCATTGTTTGGGAATTCTTTGACCATGGTACGATATCTTTCCCAAATGTCGTGCAATGGCTCATTAGGCTCTTGCTTGAACACTAGAATTTCATCCCTTAGTGTAGCCATGTGCCCTGGAGAAAAGAATTTGGAAATGAAAATTTTGGCCAACTCATAAGTGTGGATGGAATGATTGGGTAATCTTTCTAACCGGTCCAAAGCCTTTCCCCATAGAGAAAAGGGAAATAGCCGCAATCGCACTGCATCCTCGGAAACGTTTGTTTGCTTGCTCCCCCAAAAAGTATCGACGAACCCCTTGAGATTCTTGTAAGAATTTTGGCTTGGAGCTCCGGTGAAGAAACCCTGTTGCTCAAGTAGTGTAAACATCAAGTTGGTTATTTTGAAGTTGCCCGCCTTAATCCGGGGCGGAACTATTTCACTTGCATAGCCCTTGTTCTGAAACACCCGATGTGCTGCTCTTGGTGGAGGTGGGGGAGGGTTTGGAATATTATCATGAGGCGGTCGGCCTCACCTGTTTACTTGAGGTTCGAGATGAATCTCAGCTCCTTGGTCATCATCTACCTCCTCCCCCACTAGCACATTTCCGATGGGCTCGTTGTTGAGAGCCATTTCGTACCTATAAGCAATTCAAAAAAAATTAGTGACTCGGAAGGAAAGAAATACTAAACACACAAAAACCTATATATATATAGCTAAATATGTTTTACTCCCCGACAACGGCGCCAAAAATTGATCTCGGCCAAACCCACACCACAATTAAGTAGCGAGGCGATCGATGCAATAATAAACCCAACGAAGGTCGGGATCGAATACACAGGGAGTTAGAATATGGGATTAGGTGTATATCTAGTTTGATTTCATGTTTTGACTCAAATTACACTTTCACAATATTGGTTTGTGTTCTACTTCTACTTTGTTATATTGTTTGCAAGTATAAAACTAAGGGACAATATTTTTGGTTTTGATTTGTTTTTCAAATGATAAAAGGGTCTAGGTCGTGACTTCCACCTAGGTGGTTACCTAATGGGTTGTAAACTCTAGGGCAAGTTTGCTTGGTCGGGGTTGTAATATAGCAATCATACTCGGATACTCACTCTATACCTCTTGGTAGTTTGAGTGATTTTTCCCAAATTGACTTTCCCAAGTCCAATTGGGTATTGCACAATACAAGTTATAATAGCTCAAATCGGGTTTTGCTATATCTAGATTCAACCCTTTAATTGGTACTATCAATTTCTTGAGTTCACCTCAGTTTTTCGTTAGCCAAGTTTTCCTAGACTTAGTCTCTCTTTCTCAAGTAGAGACGAAGTCAATCAGGCATGAAAAAGTGTTTGCAATAACTAATCCTTTAGTTCAAGAAAGAACTAGGCTAAATATCACTAACTCAATCACAAACAAGCCCTAATTTAAACACCCATAAAATACCCAAACTAGAGTTGGGTCACAACCCTATCTAGAAATTTAGCTACTCATGAAAATTGAAGAATTAAAGAAGAAATAAAGATAGAATCTGTAATAATTAGTTGTGGGATGAAAATATAGTGTAAGGAGAAAAATCCAGTATAAATTTACTTAAAGTAGTAAAGAAAAAAGGCCAGGTGCTCTTATAAAAACCAAACTTAACCTAAAAATGACAAAAAATTATATTTATACTAAGCTAATAATATCGGAAAAAAATACCCCTGCGGAGGTTGTGCGACCGCATCATTCTGAGTGCAGTCGCACACATGGCTTGAGCTGGGATCTGGACTTTAGTCTGCGGACCGCACAAAAGTGAGTGCGGCCGCACCTTTGGCTTCTGCAGCCGCACGAAAATCGTGCGGACCGCATATCTTCTGCTGGTATTCTCTTAATCTCTTCTTATGCGGTCTGTGTAATAGTGATTGCCACCGCACAATGGCTTCTGTGGCCGCATAAAATTCATGTAGTCCACACAACTTCAACTCGAGGTTCTCTGAATCTTCTCCTCTGTGGTCCGCATAATAATGAATGCAGCCGCACAATACTTGTGCTTTCCGCACAACTTTAGTCTTTAAAATTTCCAAGTCTCTGACCCTCTATTCTGCGGCCGCACTAGAATTATGCGGTCCGCACATTCTGAAGCAAAATTTGACAGGATTCCTTCATTATTTGCGGCAACACACAGAATTGTGCGGTCCGCACTCAAAGCACTTTTGCCCTATTTTTGTCCTTGTCCAATTTTGACTCCTTTTTGAGTTGATTTTCACTTTTTGGCTCGTTTCCCAATGTTCCTGCAAGAAAGCTCATTTCATTAGTTCTCGGGGATACCTTTAAGCATTTTCGAGCTAAAACTCAAGTAAAAGCGGGAAAATAAGCGGTCAAAATCCCTACTTATCAGATATCATGACTATAAGATCTTAATCAACTAATAATTTCTCTGTTACTTTGTCACATTGCTGCACTTAGACGACATGCCTATAGGGATAAAGTATATAGATTCAATTTCAATTGTTAACTACTAGAAATCTTGCCTATAGGACACTGTCACCTGCCCAAGAAACTTGTTTATAAAATCAGTGCTAGTAATTCAGAGTTCTGGGATCGTTTCACTGCCTCATTACGCAGATAGAGATCATGCCTATAAGTTTGTAATGCCTTTAATCTAAAAATCCTTTAGCCTAAAGTTGCAACGCTGGTGGAAACCAGAATCACTTAGGAACCATGCCTATATGACTTTAAGTCTTGATCCTGAAAACTGTATATTGTTGAATATGCCAGCGTGCAATTTGTTGTTTATGTGTGGAGGTTAACTTGCCCTTTCTTGCATTTATGTGTAGTCCTATATGTTTTGAATGCACTAGTTTTCTCATTTTTAAGAATCTTAAGTGAAGTCTAGAACCACCCAAATAGAGGTCCAAAGCCTCCCGAACCATAGGTATGGGACGGGTAGTGCACGCATAGGGTACGGCCAAGAATTAAATTAGAGCGCCTTTAGTTAAATAACTTTAACATAGTAACCGGGTAGCAGGAGATGAAGTCAGTGTCCACTTAATAATATGAGCAACACCTACTTCAAGGGAGTCGTGAAGTATTATATATGTTACACGGGGTGATCATTTAAGCTAAAAAACTTAGGACCCTTCCCCCCCCC
>ML307477.1:0-31153 GCA_005239505.1 Nicotiana paniculata | reverse complement strand
ACCCCCTATTTTTCTTTATGTATTTTTTATTTACACTTAGTCATTTAAACATAGATCAATGTAGTTGTATCCTTGTAGTCATTAAGATTTGTGCCGATTCTCATATGTCCTAATAAGACTCTCCGACTTCTAAATTTTCTTTTATTTATTTGATCACCTAGCCTAATTACATAATCCACATAATTTAAAGTTCGGCCAGAACCCACAGTTGTGGACCTCGAAGAGTGCCTAACACCTTCTCTTTGAGGTAATTTGAGCTCTTACCCGATCTTTGGTGACACAGACTAGTCAAACAGAGTTATTTGCAATAGGTCCCCTAACGCACTTCAAAATTGTTAGGCAGCAACTCTTCTCTTTTAATATCCATTTAAAAGAGTTGTCATATGTCAAAACCCGCTTTTGCGAGAAAACGGGGCGTGACACACTCTTTTTTTTTGTTTTGATTAAAATAAGAACTTTTATTGATAAACTACGTACTGTTATTACATATAATTCTAACACCCATCCCATTGGGACCGAAACTGTGTTGAACATGAAACAAGTTAAAGTTTGTAACGGCATTAACATTGCTCATGCTAGCTAGGTTTTTACAAGCTTCTTCTGAAAAAGACCCAAGATAAACTTTTCCTTCTACATCATCTTTCATTGCAGTCTCTACCACTAGAGGAGGTGCATGTAAGATGACTGATTCATGGAAGAAGACTAGTATTTTCAAATTGGAGATTATTTATCAGCGTTCTTTCTATTCTCGTTATGTATATCTTTGAATTATTTATTTCATATGTTTTTATTTCTGCTTTATTTATAGGCTAGATTTTATAATCTATAAATTAATGAACCTAGTTGTAAATTAGTTAACATAAAAATTCTTGTATTTAACATAGAGTTATTATTCAAGTGACTTGTATCGTTTACAAACACTTTAGTTCGTCCCTTAATCTAGTTATTACCTATCCAAAAGGGGAGATTTAGGATGAATAGAAAAGTAATTGACAGACAGCTTAGTCGAGACCGAGAAGTAAGAAGACTACTGAAAATGACATCCTCCGTGTAATCAGATTAGGCTAACTAGAGTTGGTAAATTTATGAATTTGAAACTATAACATCCCTCCACCCTTAATTAATGGTTTCGAATTTGGGCACTGATAATAAAAGGAATCTTGATAGAGCCCTTTTAATGATCTTAGGTGATGTGTATCCGAAATTCCGAATTAGCTGGAGGTCCTAATACGAATACCGAGCATCGAATGAGAAATAAAAATAAATAAATTACTTTCTCTATCCCAAATTATGTGGTACAATTCAAGTTTCGAGAGTCAAATTTTCTTAATTTTGCTTATGAATTACGACATAAAATCTTTAGTTTTTATGAGATAAATTTATGCATTCCAAACCAATACAAAAGGTACTATAAGTAATAATATTAACAACTCAAAATACTTCAACAACTTATGAAAAGATCATTATCAAAGAAATACTTATTTGACTCTTAAAATTTTAATACTACTCCATAAATTGAAATGAACGGAATAGTATTTTATCTAACATTTTCTCTTCAAAAAATATTTTTCTCTATTGAAATATTGTATAAATGTGGTATTTCCATTAATGCATATATTTCCATCGAATAGGATTATTTGACTCCGTAGAGATATTGTGAGGGTGTCAGTTAATGGCTATTTGGTTGATCTGTTCTCCGGGATGATCTAGAGATTTCCTGTCCCTGCTTTGGGGAGCGTCGATTCGTTGGTTTTAGGCACACATGGTGTGGTTCTGTTGTGGTCTTCTAGAGGAGTTTATTAAGGTAAAGTAGCTGGGTATCATGGAATTTGGACGTATGAGTTGTGTTCTTTCAGATTCGTGTGATTTGGTTCAGGTATATACAGTGTGTGGAGGCAGGATTCTAATCTTGTAGATGAGTTCTGACGGGGAATTTGGGTTCTAAGGCGTACGAATTAGGTTGGATATAGTGGCATTCGAATGTGTTGTATTATTAGATCGATGAGGGGTAAGGTGTCATGGGGTCGCCCCGGGTGTGTGCATGGTAAGGTTATTCGGCGGTTGATGGATTTTGGAACAACTCTCGGCACGTTCGAGGACGAACGTGTTTTAGAGGGGGAGAATGTAACGACCCGGTCGGTCGTTACGTAGAATCTGCATTTATATTTACTGTTATTGCCTCGTCATATCTTGGTTAAACTATTCTTGATGTGTTAGAGTTGGTAGGATCGGAATCGGAATAATTATAATGAGAATTAGTCACTTAGTCTTTAAAAAAAAATAGCCTTAGAGTTGAAAAAGTCAACTGAGAGTTCACTTATTGGTAAACGACCTCGGAATGCGGATTTTATGGCTCAGATGGCTTCGTTAGGTGATTTGGGACTTAGGAGTGTATTCAGAATATTTTTGTGATGTCCGATGTAGAATTATGCTTGAATTGGCGAAAGTTAGTTTTTGGTGATTTTCGATCGGCAATGGAAAATAGGCTATCGGGGTCAGAATGGAATTTCGGAAGTTGGAACAGATTTGTAATGTCATTTTGGATATGTCTGCAAAATTTCAGGTCAATCGGAGTTGTTTTGGATAGTTTCGGCATCGTTGGTGGATTTTAGAAATTTCAAAGTTCTTAGGCTTGAATTTGATGTGATTTTGGTGTTTTGATGTTATTTTTAGTGTTTCGGGAGTGCAAATAAGTTTGAATGATCATATATGATATGTTGGTATATTTGGTTGGGGTCCCGAGGGGCTCGGGATTGATTTCGGATGGTTAAAGGGAAGTTCGGAGTTGGAAATATGCAGCAAATCTGCTACTGGTGCACCACTACTGGTGTGGTCGCACCTACGGAAGGAGGAACACAGGCGCGAGGTCCGCAGGTGCGAAGACCTTGCACAGGTGCGGATTTGACTGGTCGTGAAGAGGTCGCAGGTGCGGACGAGTGGTCGCACCTGCGGAACCGCAGGTGTGAAGAAGCAACCGTAGGTGCGAAAATCGAGGGTTTGTCATATGCGCAGGTGCGCACCTGGGACCACAGGTGCGGGTCTGAAGATGCGCTAATAAGGCCGCAGGTGCGGAACCCCTGGGCAGAAAGTATAAATTAAAACCCTCTGCGACCATTAGACCTTTTAACACCATTTTTGAACGGGAAAAGAGCTTGGAGGCGATTTTGAAGAGGGGAAATTAGTGTTCTTCATGGAGGTAAGTATTTTTGGACCCTAAAACTCGATTGTAGTTGATTAAGGAACATAATATCAGTGTTAAATTCATGAAAATCGGTAGAAAAATGTGGAGTTAGGGATTTAGATTATGAGACCTTTAGGGGTCGATTTGAGGGGTCAAACGAACTTCGATTTTAGCATTATTTATATGTACCGACTCGTGAGATGATGAAGAAAATTTTGGTATAAAATTTGTCGAGTTCCGAGACGCGAGCCCGAGGGTCGGGTTTTGGCTAATTTCGGGTTTTGAGCTAAAGTTGGTACTTTTCAATTGGAATTCATTCCTTAAGCATAATTTGACGATAAAAAGCTGAACTTGGTAGATTTGGAGCATGGAGAGGCCAAATTTAGAGGCAAAGGCAATGCGGAATAGCGTTTTCGCCGATTTTGAGGTAAGTAACGTTTTCAAACTTGGTTCTGAGGGTTCGAAACCCCGAGTTAAATGATTTATGACTATAATCGAGGTGACACACATGCCAAGTGACGGACGTGCGGACGTGCACCACTATTTGTGGCCTGGCTTATCCCATGGCACCGCTTAGTGGTTATTCCCTGATGATATTTGTTCTTCTGTTAATGTGGTAATTGTGATCCTGTTAAAAATCATGTTAAGTATAAATGCTAGGTTTCACGCCGAAAATGCTGAGATCCCGAGTGATCGTACATTGCTGTCTCATTTTGTGATTATTTGATTTCATATACTCAGTCCTGTTATAGCATATCACTTCATATCTCAGTCTCAGTATTGTTAATTATATGCATACTTATCATTGTTTCGGGCTGATGGATGCATCTGTGATCCATGTGAGTGAGACTGGAGAGTAATGACTGAGTAAGGCCGAGAGCCTGTTATTGAGACAGTTATGAGATCGGACTGCACACCGCAGCGATACTTAAATCACGCCTTCATTGGCTTGATATGGCGCTTGGGCCACTTGGGCCCCTTCGGAGTCTTTACAACCCCAGTTAGCGCATTGATGTTGAGGGATGGATTTTCCCTGGGCATGGATTGTGTCCGAAATGGATTTTATGTGAGGGATGGATCTTCCCTAGACATGGATCTTGTCCGAGTGTTGTAATCCGGAGATAGATTTTCTCTGTGGAGCTGGATTGGACTTTTTCATCAGTACGGAGTGACTACGGTCACCAATTATGTATATTCCGGGATGGACTTTTCCCTGGGCCTAGGAGCCAATTACGGTACTGACTGTTGTGTGAGGGTTGTGAGCACTATGTGCATATCCACACTAGTTTCATACATATATTTTATGATGATAGGTAGAGTATACTGTCATACTTGGCATATTTACTCATCCTGATAAACTGTTATCATGTCTATATTCTGTATATTGTTTATTGTAAATTTAGAGGTTTTGTCCATCACTACCTCTCAGCCCATAGTTTGGGTTCGTTACTTCTGAGTTGGTGTACTCATGTTACCCCCTGCACCTTGTGTGTAGATCCAGGTACACCGGGACCCGGTAGTGGATATTGAGCAGCTGTCAGAGTTTCATTGGAGTTGTAGAGTTAGCAGCTGGCGATCACGACCTCGTCTCTCTTTCTTATCCCACATGTTGCTCTTATTTTGAGACTATGTTGTCTATTTCTTCATTTCTTTATTTTATAATATAGCAGCTCATGACTGAGTGACACCGGATTCGGGGTTGGAGATTTTAATTTTGTTTCAAATATTGTTTTTAAATTTCATACTCTTAGTATTATCAATAAATTCGTTTAAAAATCGCATTTTTACTGAAAATTGAATTTAGCTTAGAAACAAAGGGGTGGCTTGCCTGGTTCCACGATAGGCGCCATCACGACTCCGAAATCGGGTCGTGACATCATCACAGGATGGTGTGGAAGGGGTGTCTTGAGGTTGATTTGAGATAGAAGGAGTTGAAAAAATTGAACAATAATGAAGATTATGTCCTAAGCATCCGCATTTTGTGCTGATCAGTGATGCATCTTCATAGAAGATTTGTTGAGTGTGTGTGCCAAGTAGGATCTCTGATGGTAGAATTTTTCCTAATGGGTCTTGTATACACAGCCTTGCGTATCTACCTCTGGATATCTGTATTGTGCATGTATCGATTTTTATGAGTTTGCCAATAAAATTCGCAATTTCTTGGAAGATTTGAATGTCATAGTACTCAGTAGGTAGCTCTTGTAGTCTAATCCACACTGTGGTGTAATTTCTATGAGTTAGTGCTGGATTTAATTTAGATTCTCACTGTCGGATAGTGAGGTATTGGAACCCTATGAACCAAGGTCCATTTTGAAAGATTTTATTAAAATTTTCAATGTGTTGGAATTTGATGAGGTAATGGTCATACCCTAAATCAATTAGTTGGAGGGTTCATTGAGTTGCCAAAGGGAGTTCAATTTATTCTTGAGGTTGATGTATAACATTTTTTTTTCCAAGAAGTTTAATGATAATGGCTTGATGCCAAGGACGATAAAGTCTAAGTTTATCATTTGTAGTGATAGGTATAAAAAAGGAGTGTTTAGACAGATTGTTATTTTCATCTTCAAGGATTAGTTTTTTCAGAAATTCAGACTAAAGATTTGAGTCGATTGGAGGAGGAGAAGGTGGAAATAATGTGTCCCGGTAGCTTATCTTGTCAGAGTTGTTGTTGCATGGTTGGTCAGTAGCATCCATAGCTTTTTGTATAGTTTTCTTAGGCTTTGTGTTGCTTCCTTGTAGTTGGTCAGCCTCTTGTTCTGATAGTTCAATTTTTGAGGTTTCTTCCATAATTGATAATCGAGGTTTTCTTTGCTTGCAATAGTAGTTGATCAAATTAACAGCATTGTATATTTGTTGATTGGCTAGGGTAGCTTTCTCGCTCTAATTCTTTTTAGAGAGAAGGAAGAGGAATTGATTGTTGAAGTATATCGTTAGGAAACTGTTTCTTTCGGCGTTGTTCAGTAAAGGTTCTTTCAATAGTACAACTTTATTTTTCTATTTTTCTCTCTCTCACTATACGTTTATTCTTCTCTATTACTAATATAATGGTGAGATGTAATTGCTTTCAATAAGCCTAATCTTCTTCTATTTTTCTCTCTCTTACTATACGTTTATTGTTCTTTTTGTTGGTACTTCATCTCGGTATCTCTACATCGTACCCCTTTTCTCCTTCTACTTCTTATGGGTTAATGTTGAATTGATCTCATTTGTTTTTTTTCTTTTGTTTCGTATATGTAATGCTTAATTTATCTCATCTGCGTATTTGCTTGTCGAGTCCAGGTATTTATCTATACTATATTAAAAGAACGGAGGTCCTTAGTAAAATAATGTTCACCATTTTTACCCTTAAAATAGACTTTACATTAGACGAAATTATAATTTAGTTATTTCCCTAATATTTTGGATAAATCAACTAACGTTTTGGTTATTAAATTATTCCTTATTTGAATTAGGTAGAAAATCCTAATATTTAAGACTTTGATATCTACTAAAATATTAGTTATTAAATCTTCCTATATATGAATTTTGTAAAAAATTCTAATATGCCCTCTCTTCAAAATAAATATTGTTTTGGGAGATAGGAGTACTACATTTTCTTTTCCTTATATTTGTTCACGACAATTTCCATTTGAATATATTACATTCGTTCTTTCTTGTAGGGTGCTTATAGTTCTAAGGGTAAGCTTCTAGGTATTGTTACTAATAGAGGTGAGAGGTTTATACTTTATTAAATATTTATTCTAATTATTAAATGTAGTTTTCAAATATTACACAAAAGGTCGATGAATAAAATAAACATTGTTGAAGCCAAGGAGTGCTATCACGAAGCCCCAACAAGAAAATAATAGATTATTTTCTTTAATATTGAAAATAAATAATTAAGTCTTTGTATGAACTAATTGGAAAAACAATTCAATCCCATTCAATTCTTTTCAAAATCATCATGTAACTAAAATTATTTCTCAAGTTGATATAATTCTTCCGGTACAATAATTTGCTTTAACACGAATAAAAAAAAAAAGTTAATTTGGTTATTCCATAATATTAATTTGTTACTTGTATTTAGTATTAGGTAAAAACATATATTTATAAGATATTCCTAAAGTTTTTAGAAATCACAATAAAACATATACGAACTTTTGTGGAGCTGGATTTCTTTATTTATAAGCTAAATTGGATCAATATTCATTACTCTTAGGAACTTACGTATGTTTCTTTAGTTTTGTTCAATAACTTAATACATTATTAAATAATAGTTATGTAATATTTTATAATTAAATTTGTATTGATACGGGTGTACATGCGCAAAACACGTACCCTATAATTTCTTATAAACCTCAAAAGTGTCTGTGTTGGATATTGATAAAACATAGTTATCTTCATTAGATTTTTGGATGTGGAAATCGAATGTCCTGCTTTAGATATCATAATCACAAAAGCAGCGAAGAATGGCAGGGTTCAAATAAGGAGATCAATTCAAGGTTTTACCTGTTTGGACAATTTGGAACAGAAGGAACAATTGATGGTTCGACGATGCTGCATCGGATATATACACCCAATAGAATAAAAATTTTGTACCTGTTATATTTTCTAGATTGAGTTACAAGATGTATATGACTCATAAAAGCTTTTTTGAGCTCCTTCACAGCATTCGGGAACCGTAGAACTTCATTGTTGCTTTGCCACATTTTCTATCTTCCGTAGCTCAAAAGACATACATATTAGCACCTACTTAGTGTTAATAAAGATTACGTACAATTAGCGGTGATAAAATGGTTAAAAGAAAATAGTTATCCACACATCTTATTCATTAAAAATAGTTGGATAATAACTTTTTTAAAAACGGGTCAAACGTGGATAATAACTATTTTATCAATTAGATAATGGATAATCAATGTATAACTACTGGATTTAACTTTTACATTCGTAAAGTTTCAAATTTGGGGTTTTTCAAATTTGCAAAACTAAGAATTTTCCCCAAAAGTGATAACATTCAAGATATCCATATTATCCGCATGTTAACTCGTTTTTTATGCCTATTAAATATGAGTCAGATCGGATAATTTCTCTGTTTTTGCATTATCCGTTTTCGACCCAACCATATCCGATCTGCCTGTTTGCCACTCCCACCTACAATAGTTGTAGTCTATTATAGTGTTGGGCCCGTACAGAGCAGAGACTTCAATCGAGTGTGGAACTAAAATATCGTTCATTTGGACTCAAAGAACCAAAATGAGTGAAAAAAATCTGGGCACCATAATAAATATACCGCGATATTTCACCGCGCTATACCTTAACAGTTGTTTGTATGTTAATGTATAGCGCAGTGAAATACCACGTTATATTTGAACTCGAATGGGCGGGAAGGTATAACGCGTATATATACTGCACTATAGTATATCACGGCATATATGTGTGTTATACCTACATAAATAAGTTGGCCATCTTCTTCCCCAATAAAACAGAACGTCCCCCCCCCCCCCCCCCCCCCCCTCCATTTTTAAGCAAAAAAACTCGCTTGGAGCCCACCGGGCTATAAAAAGTGTAGATTCTCAGTTCCACATCCTAGCTAAGGCGTTATCTCATAGTGGGTTGCTCATTTCGGCTTCAAATCACCGAATCTTCAAGTTTTCAAAAAACTTAAAATCGAGGTATTCCGACTTAGTTTTGTAAAACTCATCTATAAAAAATTCCTATTAGTTATTTTTTATTGTGCTATATGTTATTTCGTGATTGTTTTTTGATTTAATTAATTTATTATTTTATATCCGGATTATATTATTAGTGTGCTAAAAAAACTAGTAAAATAGAGAAATTGTTATTAGTTGTTAAAAAAATGTTAACTAGTTGATTTTACTGTGTTATATGTTTTTCGTGATTATTTTGTGATTAAATTAATTTGTTATTTTTATTCGGTTTAGAATATTTATTTTCTAAAAGGCTTAAAATAGATACATTGTTATTTTAAGAATATTTCATCTTATTTAGATGTTACTGTTGTACATATATGAATATATGACTTTAGTTCCCTATAGTGGTATCTTGTACCCTAATGTAGTGCTCGTATTTATAATGCAGTGCCCTTTTAGCATAGTAAAATGTAATGTCCGTTAGCGTAGTATCTTTGTAGTTATTGAAATTAATCATCTAATTATCTGTTAAACCCAAAAATATCTGATAGTTCAAACACAAACTCTCTCGAATTTTAGTCAAAAAACGTAAGAAAATAACATTAGAAAACAACAATATTTATCAAACTAAGTATTATTATATGAATATTTAATAATTAAATCATGTATAGTTATGAAAATTAATTATTTAATTTTATTATAGTCAAAAATAGGTGAGTAACAAACAAACATATAAAATAATAAACTAACATATAAAATAATAAATTAACATATAAAATAAGAAACAAACATATTAAATAATAAAGAAACATATAAAATAGTATACTATCATATAAAAATTAAAGTAACATATAAAATACAAAATTATAATATAGAAAATGTATCAACCTAATTAACAATATAGTAAAATATCGAACGAATTTTAATATTAAAGATATTGCAATATATTTAAAGATGTTAAGCAATGAAAAAGAAAAATACTTTAATAAATATTGTTCAATTTACAGTAGTCGTCATGGAGGTTCCGTCTGTGTATCCCGGACCTGCCTCGCTAGAGCTACTGTTGCTACTGGCCGAGCATATGTCTTCGTACATAAGGGAGGGGCAGTGTTTGGCCCGGACATCCGCACTAGACGCGTAGACGATATGAGGGACTTTCTTAGAGCCCAACCACTCCATCCCCGTATAGTCAAACGCCTTCAGGATACAAGTTTTGATAGGATTATTGAGATCGGCCGGTTGCGGCTTGACTGATCGTTGATCACGACTTTGATAGAGCGGTGGCGGTCGGAGACGCACACATTTCATTTACCCATTAGCGAGTCTATTGTCACGCTTCAGGACGTGGGGGTTCTGTATGGACTGCCGGTTGATGGACATCATGTAGCTTTACCGCATGCTCTTAGAGATTATATGGGATTGCAGTCCCTGGAGATGTTCAGCGGCTCATCGATTTCCAGCCAGCGGATGAGGCTGCATTTTGTGGGGCTAGTCGTCTGCAGTTGATGCCCGTCCGGCTGCATTTGGAGGCAATGCATGCGGACATTAGGGATGATCCACCGGACCTTCATATTAACCGGTACACGCGATTGTTGATGCTGCTTATGTTTGGAGGGGTATTGTTCCCGAATACTTTGGTAAACTTAGTCAACTTGAGATTTTTTCATCATATTGAGCGGCTAGATGATTTATCTGGTTACAACTGGGGTGCAACTATTCTTGGTTACTTGTATAGGCAGATGTGCCAAGCAAGCATGGGCACCCAGCAAGACATTGCTGGATTTTTGCCGCTGCTGCAGGTGAAAACATAGTCAATTATTTTCATGATTATAACATACATAGTAAGAATATACCTTAAATTTTACGTCCACAGTGTTCATGTTGTTGCAACACCTCTACCACCCATCACTCCGGATGTACCACCTCCACTATTTTTCCTTTAGCTAGGAGGTGGGTTGATAGGCGAGGTTACGGACGCGAGGTCGAGGCTCGACATAATCTCCCCTATTGCAGAGATTTGTTGGATTTGCTGGAGGGATCGCAGGTATATGTATACTTAAGTTTACTTCGCATGGCTTTATATGTGTTGCGTATACTCACGATTCTTGTTTTTACTTAATAGTTCATTTGGGGGCTATACAGCGACGAGCTAATAGCTGGTCTGCCTGATTATTGCTCGATCAACCGACTTATGTGGAGCTCTTCCGTCCCGTTGATGTTTCTCGATATTGTCGAGCATCATGCCACTGAGTGAATCCTTCGCCAGTTTGGTCGACCCTAGCTTGTACTTTCTCTGCCCATTTGGCTTAGGACACATTACTAGCGGGATGATCGTTTCAAGGTTGACCAGACATATGTGGCCTGGCTAGAGGCGCAGATTGATATTTTGGACCGTCGGCATGACCTGATTCCGCCACCCTCTCCACCTGAGTGTACGGATGGTGGACATGAGTATATGGGCTGGTACCGCAGCGTTACCCGACTTTTCATTGGGAATCCCGTCCATCGCGCCGGTGTTCGGTACATTCCATACACCGGGAGGCATGAGACACTGTTATGTTATCTGTAATACTTACTTATAACGTTAACCAACCGGTCCGTAATTAATATTTTATATGTTTTGCAGGCTATTGGCTTACATCTGTTCCACCAGTTGGGGCTGCAGATGCAGCAGCATACTAGCGAGGGAGAGGACGATTTGCACGAGTATGGCCACCAGGTTACAGATCTGGCTTCCCGGACATTGAGGCGAGCCTGAGATGAGGAGAACTTAGGACATGAGGCTGATTATCTGCCGCCAGAGCAGTACCATTGTGGGCCACCAGTGGATCCTTAACGTGGTCGACTTGGCACACGTTCCTAGAGAGGAATATATGTCCCACGAGGTCGTGGGGGTCGGCAAGGACGTGGTCCCCATCAAGGGGGTGTTGAAGCACCTATTGTAGATTTTGGATTTGATTATCCGGGTGACCACCCTGATCCACCGTGGACCAAAGGCCCCTTCTACCGAGCCTGCCAGCCTTACCGACGATCATGTAGCAGTGCATCCTCCGATAAAGAGACGACGTAATGAAGATGATCCTGATAGTGTAGCCAGGTGGGATAGGATGCGCCTCAAGCCAGCCAATGCTTTAAAGCATACAGGTTGTGGGACATATTGATATTTTTTATTATATGTACATATGACATTCAGTATATAATAGAAACATTATTTATGGTTTATATTATATGCGCATGTGTTTTTATTTCTCGGGTTATTTATTAGTTTAATACTACAATACAAAAACAAACATAGCAACTTAACATAATTTAATTCGGTAGAACTAATAAAATACATAACGCGGAAAACATAAAGATAAAATACTTCACTCAACACATCCATGTGTTTGTTAAGTCATTATCGCCCATTATTCTCTGCTTCAACCACTTAAATTTCTCTTTCAACCTATTTTTTATTCTTCCGCCTCTTTTAGTTCTCTTGCACTGCCGCAAGTTGTTGTTGTAGTTTAAAGATCTAGAGTTTGTTGTAACGACCTGACTGGTCATTTTGAGTAATTGCGTCTGACTCGGCAGTTTGAGGTCACGAGTATCTTCATATAGTGTATTATGACTTGCGTGCATCATCGGTTCGGGTTTTTGAGAGGTTCGGAAATGATTTTTAGGAGTGACTCTCATTTGAGAAGCTCGAAGTTGAAGGAAATGACCCAAGGTTTGACTTTTGAGTATTAGACCTCGGATCAAAGTTTCGATGGTTCTAGTAGGTCTGGATGGTAATTTTGGACTTGGATGTATGCCCGGAATTTCATTTGTATGTTTCTAAAAGGTTTCGACATCATTTGGCGAAAGTTGGCGATTTAAAGGTTTAGAATTTTCCTAAGTTTGACCATGGTTTGACTTGAAGGCTGTCGGGCCCAAATTGTGGTTTCAGAACTTGAAATAGGTCCGTTTCGTCATTTAGAACTTGCCTTCAAAAATTTGGTATCATTTGGAGTTGATTTGATATGGTTCGGACGCTGTTGCGATTCTAGAAGTTCTTGAAGCTCATTGTGATTTTCATGTGTTTTGGCGTCCGATTCATGATTTTAGAGGTTATTTTGTTGTTCTGATTACGCGAGTGAGTTAGTTTTATGTTTTCAGACTTGTGAGGGTGTTTGGTTTAGACCCCCGAGGGCTCAAATGAGTTTTGTATGCGTTTCGGAGCGCTGGCAGAAGGATCAGCTGTGCTGGTGTTTCTGTTCTTGCATTTACGAGGATTTCATTGCATTTACGATATCCGCATTTGCAAGATCATTCTCGCATTTGCGATGATGGGCTGAGGCAGGGGAGTTCGCATTTGCGAACCATTTCATCGTATTTGCGATTAGGCAGCTCCACACTTGCGACACAATTAGTCACTTTTGCGAAAACACTAAGCTCGCATTTGTGATTCTTATGTCGCATTTGCGACTTTGACAGAGCTGGCCAGTCTTTGCATTTGCGATACTTTTGTCGCATTTTCGATCCTGATGTTGCAAATGCGACATCTGAGGCTAGTATTAAGACTTTCATTTTGGTACTTAGCTTCATTTTATCATGTTTTAAACCCTAGCCTCGATGGGAGGCGATTTTGTGGAAGGATTTTCATACCAAATCATTGGGTAAGTACCTCTAATCAATTTTCAATTGTATTTTGTGATTATACATTGTATTTAACATCAAGTTCATGAGAATCTGAAGGGGAAATTGGGGAAAATTGTAAAATCTTTCAAAATAAAAAATGATAATTTGAAGGACGAATTGGTATCGGAACTTGATAATTTCGGTATGGTTGAACTCGTATCGGAATGGGTGTTCGGGTTTTGTAAATTTTATCGGGTTTCGAGGTGCGGGCCCGGGGGTTTGACTTTTTACAAATTGTATAAAGATCATAGCTTTGTTAATTGAAGTTATTTTCTCTTGCATTATTTGATGTATTTAAGTCGTTTTTGTCTAGATTGAGCCAAGCAGTGGTGAATTGGTAAAGGAAAAGCTAAATTGAGTATTGAGTTGGATAAATTGAGGTAAGTGTCTTGCCTAACTTTGTGTGGGAAAAATCACCCCTTAGGAATTGAGTTAATTTTGCTATCTTGTTACGTGAAAGTTGTGTACGCAAGGTGACGAGTGGGTACAAGGTCTATATGTGGTATTTGATCGGTTTAGATTATGTAGTGTCTTTCCATGTCTTTAATTGAATTGTCATAACATGTGGTATCTCGTTGTTAGTCTACTCTTATATGCTTTATTTGATGCTGATAGCACCTAACTGTACTTTTTACTCGTTATTTGGTCTTATATGCCTTAGTTGAAGTTATTGTTTTCCTTATTGTCTTGTTACCGCTTAATTGTTGAGTTTCTTCTATGTCTTATACTTATCTGTTGCATGTCCTAATTGTTGTGATTGCATACTTAGTTATCACGTACCTTACCTATCCGAGGATTTTTTTAACGTTTGTTGCGTTCCTCCTGGTTCTATGTGGTTCCTTCGTTGTTGTGTACTAATACCCTTGATTGTAGAAATTCTTGTAAACGGAGTTATTGAATTGTTGTTGTTGATTTATATTATTGTAAGGGGGATCGGGTTGCACACCGTAACAGGGGAAATAAGGGAGGTGGTGAAATAAGGGAGGACATTTATATTGTGATATTGTCTTTATATGGCGGGATCGAGTTGCACGCCGCAACAGGTGAAATAAGGGTGAATTGGTATGGTGGAATAAGGATAAATTTTGATATTGATATTATATGGTGGAATCGGGTTGCGCGCCGCAACATATTTTATTTATTGGCATGATATTGGTATTGTATGGTGGGATCGGGTTGCACGCCGCAACAGATGAAATAAGGGTAAATTAACATGGTGCAATGAGGGTGAATTTTGATATTGATATTACATGGTGGGACCGGATTGCATTCGCAACATATTTTGTGTTTTGTATTCCCTATTTTTTTTTTGCATTGGTTTCGGTTCTTTCGTACGAGATTCTGAGAATTTGTATTCCTGGTTCTTTACTGTTTTTCCGAGAATTGAGTTATTGTCGTTGACTTATCGCCTTTCCATCATTTCTTGAGTTTTTTTCCTAATTCTATTATTCTAGTAAATGGATTTTCTAGGTGAATTTATTACGTTGAGTCATTGCCTCCTGTCCTGCTGAGTTGTTAGTAATATATTGATTTTAAATAAATAGAATAATAAATATCATGTTGCCTTGTGACTTTTAAATTAAAACCCGTCATTTATTTCGATACTTACCATTTCTACTAGTTGTCATGTTTTACGTCAATTGATTTCTCAACTTAATCTCCTTGGCCTGTCTGAGGGTTTTATTCTACTTAAAAAGGAATTGTTATTATATTGTAATTCAATAAATTCTATATTAAATTCAATAGCTTGTCTGATGTTGTATTTATTTGAAAAAGGTTATTTTCATTAACCAAATAAACTCATTTTTCTCATTGCTTTCATACTTGGTTCAGAAGCTATAGTTTTACTTTTTGAGATATATACATAAAGTCTTTTGAACATCTTAATTAGCACTTATCACAAATATTGTGTACTGAGTAGCACGTGGATTTTTCTGTGCAAGGTGAGATGGAAAGATGTGGGCACAAGTTGTCGTGTGTGTTAAAGGTTTAAAATATGAGATCTATGGTATGAGATTACAAGAATTGGGATTATTGGAGTCGTGTATTAGAAACGATTTGATTGGTTGAGTTGACATCGTTTTCCCTACTTGAGTACATTTACCTTGTCTGTATCCCAACTACCTTGTTGTCTAATTACCTGGTTATTTCTCGTTGCCAGTTGTGTTTCCCTTATCATTATTATTGTTTGTAATTTGATTTCTGCTATTGGCATTTCTTTAATATTTCTTTCTTGTTTAGCTTTATGTCATATCTTGCACATGTTTAGATGTTCAGTGAGTGTCTTGACCTGGCCTCGTCACTACTCTACCAAGGTTAGACTTGATACTTACTGGGTACCACCGTGGTATACTCATGCTATGCTTTTGCACATTTTTTTTGTGCAGAGCCAGGTACTTTGGATAGAGTCAGTTTTTGAGACTTATGTTTGATGTGGCTGGAGACTTCAAAGTACACCTGCCGAGCGTTCGCATGCTCCGAAGTCACCCTCTAATGTATTTATTTTCATTGTTTCCTTCTATTTCGGAACAGTGATGTATTTGTTATGTAAAATTTCTCCTAGAAGGGCTTATGACTTGTACCACCGACTTTGGGATATTGTATCAAGCCGAGACCTATTAGTTTATTCAAAATTTCTGGTTCATGTTCACTAGTTGTTTAGTAGAATCTATTATCTTTTCGGTATGAGTTAGGCTTACCTAGTTTTAGAGACTAGGTGCCATCACGACGCCTTAGGAGGGATTTTGAGTCGTGACATTCGTATTCACCGGTCATATTCCAAACATACTGCAAACATGATTTGTAGTATTCTTGGTTAATGGGTTCATCATACCATTCTTCAAATCTACATTAATTTCCGCCCTACCAATAGGAATTATAACACAACACTATTAGTTAATATTTTGTATAAAAAATATTAACAAACATTTTTTTCGAAACAATAACTTACAAGTTGTTGACATATCCAGCGTCTGCACCCCACATTACTATTTGACCAACATGGCTTCAAAATCGCACGTTTGCCACAATAACACCTCGGTACATCATTGCGTCCAGACATTTCTTAATGCAAGAAAAATGAAAAAATTATGGAAAGTTTTTCTATTTGTTTTGGTTAATCGCAAATAATAACTAAAATGTGCTAGGCCTTTATAGGCAAGATAAAACACATAACGCATATTGGTGGCGCGTTATGTTGCGCATGAAAATGATTCTTTAGGGTACAATACATCTTTTCCAGAACGGCAGTTTTTACCGCTCGACAAGATAATACACATAACGCATATGGTGTCGCGCTAAGCTTTGCATGATAGTTTTTCTTTAGGGTACAAGAAAACTTTTCCAGAACAGCAGCTTTTTCAGCTCGACAGGACAATACACATAACGTATATTGGTATCACGCTATGCTCCGCGTGATAATGACTCTTTAGGGTACAAGATCACTTTTCCAGAATGACAGTTTTTTCAGCTCGACAAGAAAATACACATAACGCATATTGGTTGTGCGCTATGTTTCGCGTGATAATGATTCTTTAGGGCACAAGACAACTTTTCTAGAATGGCAGATTTTTCAGGTCGACAAGACAATACACATAACACATATTGGAGGCGTGCTATGCTGCGCATGATAATGATTCTTTGGGGTATAAGACAGCTTCTTAAACTGGACCAAGACATTTGTATTCAAAGACCATTTGAAGAAATATTACAACATCCATTTAAAAAAGGCCACTAACATTTAATAAGTGGTTCAAAAAGAGGCGGAAGGGTGAATGTAGTTCAACATATCCCCATGGACACGTTTTAACACTATCGACCCCTACGTTGAAAAAAATATGCTAGGTTGCTATACTGACTTGGTTGATGACATGTGGTATGGTGTTCTGTGTCCCTTGGAAAATAAGCCTATAATATACACACTGATTTCAAAGCTACACATTATTGAGGGTGAAGTGCATTCTACAAAGCCTGAAGGTATGCGAATTTGAGGCGAAAAACTACAATGGGTTCCCCTTTATTCAAAATGATGTGATTATGAAGTACTATGTCGCTGGCATGGGCGTGTTGTGCCACAAGCACTGCCTGCAACCTTCCTAACAAACATACACAAAGATGAACCATAAGTGATTTGGCATTTGATGAAGGAGATTCTAGAGATGGAAAAGGCACTAGTTGTTCATCATGCGATGGATGATCTTAACTTCCTGGGAGGAATGTAGGATCAATACTGGGATTTATTAGAAAATGAAAAATTGCATAGAGACGATGATTATCCTATTTTCCCAATAGTTATCGAGTGGGAGGGACTACCAAAGTTTCTACCACAGACTTTGGACGTTGGAGCCCCATATTGTTGTAAAAATCAAGCAAGTGGTCTTATTGATGATAGAGATGAAATACGAGAAATATGTGTCAATTGGGTCCTAGATTAAGATGCCCTCGGTCGCGAAGGGTGCGTACACGATGTTGACGAAGAAGAAGACAGTGACAATGAAATAGTGCCAGACAATGACGATAATGGTGAATGATAATTGTTTTTTTCCTTGGGGTGTATGTTAAATTGTTGTAAGAGTGGGGTGTATGTTAAATTGTTTTAATGAAGTATTAATGCTAAATATCAATAAGACGTAACACCGATGGAAACATAATTTTATTTCATACATTCTGCAAGATGAACATCTACATACACTTATTACAACAAATTACTGAAACAAAACACTATGTGTATCCTTGAAAATTGGGCACATTGGATGAACTTCTACTAGGAGCTGAATTACCACTGCTACCCAAACCAGCTGAAGGACATTTATGATGGTCGTGTCCTGTTTATGAGAATATGCTACATTTACGGGCATAAACGGTATTACCAACATCCATTTAGTTCTATATACGTGTTCTTTTTTGCACTTGTAGTTGACACAAATACTCCTTGTTACACACCATTTTAAATGGTTCCAACGACCAGTAATGCTCATCACCCACTAGCTGCAACTGTACACTATAAGTGTTTAAGTATGCATCAACACTATATTCTTTATCAACGCACCTCGTTGCCGCGAAAATTGTATGTTGAAAGCACTACATGGCATGTGAGCACAACATGTGATAGATGGATCATTTTCCACAGGAGCATAACCTTCTAGATTCATTGACGGTGTGTGTATTATTCCCCCGGTTGTGATGGATAGCGGTGCGAACTTCAAAAATATTTCGCTCGTTGCAATACTGCAAAAATGAATGCCAATGTGCTTGCTTCCTGTATTTCTCAAATCTTTTCATTAGTATTGGCATAAATTCAACACCCCTTTTCCATCCATGACGATGCACCTCTAGCTCTTTCAACAAAATTCTCCGCCATCTGCTTGAATGACATTCGCACCATGGCAGTGACAGGAAATCCACGTGAAGACTTCAATAACCCGTTGAAAGACTAACATATTTGTAGACAGAATTCCCCATCTTCTGCCACCATCTGCATGCAAAGTTGATTTGTCAAGCTCATGTCGCATCAATCAACGATAGGCTCCTTGGTCTTCCTGCCTAATCAATTCCATTCGCCTCCTGAATTTACACTCTTGGTGATCTTTTGCAGCCATCCACATTAAATCATGCAAATCCTTGTTGGGATATGAGTTCTTCTTGCATTGCATTTACCTAATTTGCATCCTGTAAAGCTTCAACATTATTTTTAGGTTCAATCAAGGATAGAAAAGCATCAAATGCACACGAATTTTTCAAAGATGATCTGGTTCTGATTCCAGATGTTGGATCAGTTATAATGTTCTCAATGGGGTGTGAGCTTTGATATCTGTGTGGTTTTACAACCAACTAGGTATTACTTGAAGATCCTACAGTGTCTTATTGATGAGGAACAGGACCAGGGACAGGTTCCAATGAGGTTTAGAAATTAGTTTGTTGCTCAGTTCCCCCTGGCATGTTGCCTGGGATGGATGAACATGTTCCATCACCTGTTCCTTCCTCTAGAGGTCAGAGTTTCTGACCAGCACAATTTCTTCATCTACTTGTTCCTGTCTCTTAGAGAGAATGTTAGTTTCATCAAAAACAACATGTACACTTTCTTCAACACACATAGTTATTTTGTTATATACTTTATAAGCCTTACTATGTGAAGAATATCCCAAGAATACTCCCCCATCACTTCTGGGATCAAACTTACCTAGGGAGTCTTCGCCATTGTCGTGCACAAAGCACTTATAGACAAAAGCCCTAAGATGGGATACATTGGGATTTCTCCCTTTAAGTAACTCATAGGGAGTCTTCTCTACAAGTGGTCTAGTCATGCACCTATTTATGATATAGCATGCAGTGTTTACAGCTTCTGCCCAGAAGCTATGAGGTAGTTTACTAGAAAGAAGCATGGTCCTGGCCATATCTTCAAGTGTCCTATTTTTTCTTTCACCCACTCCATTTTGTTGTGGAGTTCTAGGGGTAGAAAAGTTATGATCTATGCCATGCTCATCACAAAATTCAGCAAATTTGGCATTTTCAAATCCAGTGCCATGATCAGACCTAATTGATGCAAGTTGATTTCCTAATTGTTTCTGTATTTTTCTAACAAAAGAAGTAAACATGTAAAATTCTTTATCTTTAGATGTTAGAAATAATGTCCAGGTAAATCTAGAATAGTCATCAACAAGCACCATTAATATCTCTTACCACCTCTGCTTAATATTCTCATAGGACCGCATAGATCCATATGAACCAGTTCCAACGTCCTGGTGGTACTTATTACTTTCTTATTTTTGAAAGAGGACCTTACCTGCTTCCCCCTTTCACAAGCTTCACAAACGTTGTCTTCCTTGAACTTAATGTTAGGGAGACCTATCACTAGGTCCTTGGAGACTAGTTTGTTGAGTTGATTTAGACTTGCATGTCCAAGTCTTTTGTGCCAAAGGAGGGGATCACTGTCCAACACACTCAAACAAGTTAATTCGTTTTCTGATAGTGTGGACAGGTCTATGATATAGATATTATTCACTCTTTTTCCCTGCAAAACAATCTTGTCAGTGATAAGTTTAATCACAAAACGTTTTGTAGAAGTGAATGCAACCAGGTTACCTCTGTCACACAGTTGTGACACACTGATTAGGCTATATTTCAAGCCATCTATCAAGTAAATGTTCTCAATGGAACGTGTGTCATCCTTACCTACCTTACCAACCCCAATAATTTCACCTTTCTTCCCATTTCCAAAGGAGACATTTCCTCCTTTTAGGTTTTCAAGTGAAAGGAACTGTTCCTTGTTCCCTGACATGTGCTTTGAGCAGCCACTATCCAAGTACCATATTTGACTGCTCCCTTTCACTTGAACCTACAAAAAAAAAGATCATGGGTAGTCTTAAGAACCCAAACTAGTTTGGGTCCTTTTCTATGAGAAAAAAGATGAATTAAGCTTCTTCTGGCCCAATTTGGCAGCCAATTTTTCTTTCGAACAAAATTTTTATTCCTTTGACTAGCCTGCTCTTTTGCATTGCATTCAATTTTTTAGTGACCAGTCTTACCACAGTGGGTGCAGATTTGTTCTCGGGAATTGTGAGGTACTTACTTTTCGGATCCCATTTAGGCAGTTGACTCCTAAAGCCAAGTCATCTTCTGTAGCTACTGTGATTTTCTTGAAGCCATGTCAAGGCATCGGAAGATTTATTCCATTTGCATGTTCGATCCAGTTCATGTTTGACCTTTCCAAGTTCCTCTTTTAGCACCCTTATCTATTCATCTTTATTATACAACTCATCCTTTAGTCTGCCTAAATTTTCTTCTAACATGAGTTGAGAGTTGTCAGCTGTCTTCTTGCTAGTTCCTAGTTTCAGTTTAGATTTTCAGATATTAACTCTAGGACCTTAGTTTCAAGTGGATGAACCTGGTTCTTCAAGGCAGTGTTTTCATTTACAGATCCACTTACTCTGAGCTCCAGGTTCTTACACTTTGCTTTTAACATTACACACTCCTTAGACAACTGTTCTTTTTCTTTATTTATTTCTTCAGAATCATCAATGAAGTCAAGTAATAATTCAAAGAGTTTTCTTTGGATAGGAACTTAATCTTATTTTTGAGATGAGATATACTTACCTCTGATTCCTCATCTGATTCACCAATTTCCATGAGTGCTTGCTCATCTCCATCTTCATCATCTGATTCTTCATCTGAACTTTCTCCCCAAGCAGCAACCATAGCTTTTGTTGATGTTGTGTTTTTCTTGGGATGAACCAGTTCCTTCTTCTAGTTCCTTCGTTCAGATCTTTCCCTTTACCATTCAACTTCTCACTGAGGACAGTTCTTGATGTGATGATCAGTTTTTCCACATTTGTAGCATCCCTCATTGGTGGGTTTTTCTAGTGCCTTTGCCTTGTTGTAGTTTCCACCTCTTGAGATGCCCATTTTCCTAATGAGATAGTTTCTGAATTCCTTGGTGATCATAGCCATTTCATCTTCCTCCAGTTCTGTTCCCTCAGTGATTCTCATTGCCATACTTCTTTCCTTTTTGGGAGCATCCATCTTCATTGTCTGCCTTTTAAGTTCATAGGCAGTTAGATTTCAAATTAGCTCATCCAATCTGAGGGTTGCCATGTTCTTGGCAGAACCCTTGTCAAAATCTTTTCAACCTTGTCTTCTTCAAGGATAGTCCTTCCAAGAGATTTTAGTTCATTTGTCAGAGCAGTGAACCTAGTGTACATCTCTTGGATGGTCCCTCCTTCTTTCATAGAGAAATTCTCATATTGAGAATATAGTAATGTACCTCTAGATCTTTTCACTTGTGCAGTTCCTTCATGAGACACTTGTAAAGTGTCCCAAATTTCCTTGGCAGTGATACAACTTTGAATTCTACTGTACTCATGTGCACCAAGTCCACACACAAGCCACTTCTTGGCCTTGGCATTCTTTTCTCATTTTCTTAAGTCTTCAGCAGTGCAGTCAGCTCTTGTCTTTGGCACATTTACTCCTTCAGCAGTCTTTTTCATGGTGGCCAAAGGACCGTCAGTGACTATGTCCCATAGTTAATAGTCTTCTCCAATTAAGTGATCCTTCATCTTGTTCTTCCATCAGGAGTAGTACTGGCCATTGAAGAGTAGTGGCCTAGAAGTTGATTGTCCTTCCCAGTTCCCAGGTGGTGCACTCATCTTGATCTTTTCCTAAGGTGTTAGCTTCTTCAAGGATAACCTGCTCTGATACTAATTGTTATTTATCTATGTCATTACCACACAAGAGGGAGGGGAGGGGTGATTTGTGTGGTGATAATTTTCGCGTGCAGTAGTTATAGAAGGATCAGGTTCTTCTATGTGTTCCAACTCCTACAGTTTGCGAAATAATAATTGCAGAAAATAAAGGAACACCACAATTTTACGTGGAAAACACCTGGCTCAAAAGGTGAAAAAACCACGACCTACTTCCTAATAGGATTTTCCCAAATTCTTCACTAAATCAATGAGCCAAACAACATTAACAAAATGAACTCTTTTATAAACCTAAGGACTAACTCTAATCCCCTTGTGGCAAACTAGCCTCTAGCCATTTGCGACAAGCTTCAAGTTAACTCTAACTTGAATACTCAGTACCTATTACAATTGCTTCTAGATAAAGCTGAAAGATACACTTTGTAATCACCTACTACAAATAAACTAGACTAAAAGACAACAGATGGAACTGGTTTTTCTAGTTGGTTCAAGTAGCTTCAGAATCACACAGGAAATTCTCACACAAACTACTTACAAAATTTCTTTGGTAATTTTGTTCTCAATTCTTGTTTTGCTTCTATGTTTGTGCGCACCTGTTCAATAAGAACACTTGACAATATATAGGATCAGTAGAAAAGGAGATATACTAGAATTCGAATGCAACTCTTCCAATTCGGATGCAACTCTTCCTTGGTGGAAGAATTCTAGTTGATCTCAACTCCCTAGATCCTCTTCTATCTTGATTCTATCCTTATTGAATAAGGAGCCCATCTCCCTATCAATTTGCAACCTTTTCGATCATGAGATATATCTTCAGATCATTGATTGTACTTATCTCTTGTTTGTGATCACTTCACGTGCCATTAACTCTGCATATCTATGTCTCCAATGATGGACCTTTAACTCTGAGTTCATTTGTTAATCTTCAAAACCATTCAACTTCTTGATCCAACAATATTGTGGCATTCTAGCAAACCTAGCAAGATTCTCTGTGGGTCCACTCCCAGATTCTGGAGAAATCTAGAGAGAGAGCTGAAAGTTTCTGAAAAGAAAAAAGGAGAAATGATAGTTCAAAGCTACAAGTTTCCAATCTTCCAACCTTTTCCGCTTTCACCTACCAAAAATCCAAATATTATCCTGTTTCTGCATTTTTTTCTATAATTAGAAGGGAAAATCTCAAATTTAGTGTTTATCTTTCAGAATTTGATTCTTCTTTTGAATATTGAAAGAAAACATGGAGAATTACTATACATTGAAGATGAAAAGGAAGGATTTTGAGAATATTTATGATGATTTCAACGATTTCTCCCTTTCCTCTCCTGCCACAAAAATCCGTTGCCTGGTAAAGTTTCATCCTATTTTTTCTTCATTTATTTGATTTTTCTCGCCAATTAGTTTCTCTTTCTTTGAAATTGGTAATATGTTGAATTAATGATTTGTTCAACTCAAAATTAATTGATCCCTGTCCTGCTGGTTTTAGGATATCATAAGTGGAGTCCGTTTGGATTAGCTGAGTATAAATAGCTGATAAGCTTGAAGCGCTAAAAAGTATTTTTAAGTGCTGAAACTGATTTGTTAAATAAGCATTTACGTGTTTGGATAGACGTGATGAAACTGATAATAAATCGTTGACATGTTTGGTAGAAAAATGCTGATAAGTTGCTATTTTGTTACAATAACTAAAATACCCTTAAAAAACTTTACAAAAGATTATAAATTAAAAAGTTTCTTCGTAAAGAAAAGGACGAACAACGAATATGGAATAAAGGGAAAGTTAGAAAATTTATTTTGGAAAAAATATTTTGTAAATTAAAAAATATTATTAAGGACAAACTAGTAAAAACTTCAGTCAAACGTGTTTATAAGCTAAAAAGTCATAAGCTGGGGTGACCAACTAATGACTTATGACTGATTTTAGCTTATAAGCACTTTAGATATTTACCAAACACGTAGATAAACTAAAATATGCTTATAAGTCAGTTTGACCAACTTATAGGTTCAGCCAAACATACTCGTAGTGTAGTTGGTCTTTTTGTCTCTATTTACTTCTGTTGAAATGATGATAGGTTCTCTTTCACTTATTATGTAATAGTATCTAGGATTTATAAAGAAGCAACTTAAGTATGTTCTAAGATATATCTATTCTACTGCAAGTATTCAAAATTGGTGAATGGTGATGTAGTAGCTGTAAGTATATTACTCCATTCGTTCAATTAAGTTTGACTCGGCACAAAGGATTTTTGCTTGTGGTCTTAAAAACTTAAATAATAAAAGTTTTATGGGCTATATTTGTGTGACCATAGAAGTTTATCATTAAGAATAAATTGGTAAAAGGAAAAGTTCAAAATTAAATTATTTCAAATATAAAAATATAAAAGAATGGAATAAAACGGACTAATAAGGAAAATGAGTCAGATAAATTGAATGGAGGAAGTAGTTTTCTTTAAAGCTTAGTGAAATTCATGATTGGTATTACTTAGTTTGTACTCCATAACCACTTCTTTTGGGCGTAAAATATGCTGCTTCGAATAGCTATATGCAGCAGCGGAGCCGGGGTGTCAAATTTAAAGAAATAAATACACGAATTAAGTCAAGAGAATTTAATACATGATATATATAACTATCTAAATCCCCTTCTGATTTTTCTATTAAAGTGAATCCCCAGTTCACTAATGGATTGAAGAGTAAGCGTTCGATAGCTGTTCTCTGAGTTTTGGATTTAATTTATTATTAGGTGATATTTGGTTGGCTATATAGTATTTTGTTTGAGATCATGTGGTGCAAAATATGTCTATTCCAAGTAAAGTTGGAAGAGGCAGAGGACTAGCATGTCTATTCATTAGTCTTAGTCACTGACGGAGCCACCTTATAGGAAGGGGTGTCAAATGACATCCCTTTGCGGGAAAAAATACTGTTTAGCTAGGTAAAAAAATAAATTATATGTATATATACTATGTATTGACTCTCCTTAATTTTCTGATATGTTTACTTTTATATATTTTGACACCCTTTAACGAAAATTCTGGTTCCACCACTGGTCTTAGTAGGTCATATTATGGTGTTTGTGATATTGGTCTACCCTGGGTTCTATCTCAGCTTCCTTCATCACAAGGAGACGAGGTTCTACACCAGGTTGACGTGTTGGATATGATGGAAGCTGAAGATATGGAGGGCGTGACAATTGATATCGAAGACAACAGTGTCAGTGCTGGACAAAGACTGCTATCGATGCTGGTTTAGTTGGCGTGAACGAAAGGCTGCATCAAGGGCAACAACATTGCATGATTCCACCGCCACCCCTCAGCACATCGACTCCAATTGTTTGGTATCGATGATGGCAGCATTATGGGCTGTTTTTGTAACATTTAGATATCGTCAAACTCTTCTTAGATCCCTCGTCTAAATGGGTTTTCTAGGTGTAGATGCAGAAGTAAATAGTAGGGTTGGCACTTTTTGGGATGTCATGCACAAGATGGAAATGACTGTGATTCTTTATTGCAGGGTTATTTGCTCGTCTTTCACTTTGGGGAAACACATTGTTTGGTATATTAGAGCAAAATACGTCAAACGTGCAAAATATAAAGTTCTTTGCGCCAAGGCTAATAAGTGAGAACGTATATTATGCTAAAAGAGGCCATGCTTTAATCTCATAATCATATAATGTGACTTTGTTCAATTTGTATTAATGGATTGCCTGCTGTCGGTCAGTTCTCAATTATACTCTAGTAGAAACAGGTTCTGAATATAAAAAGTTACAACCAATCAATGACCATGTACTGGAAAAAAGCTCTCACATCAGGTATTATACTAATCTAATAAACATTATGATATGCGTCTTCAATAAATTGCTATCCTTAACCACATAGTTGAGTAATGCATATTCTCACCTTGGTTAGTTATGATAAACGAATAAAATTTTATGTCACTACTAAAAATCCGGAAAAAAACGACCTCGAAAAGCGATCAAAGTTGGTCGCTAAACAGTGCAAAAGCGACCAAAAGACATCCAAAATGGCTTGGTCGCTTTTTCGTTGGTCCTTTAATTTAGGGACCAAAGTTGGTCGCTAATTAGCGACCAACTTTGGTCTCTAAGTTAAAAGGACCAAATATTCCGGTATCAAAAAAAGCGACCAACTTTGGTCGCTATAGTATTTTAATAATATAAATTTAGCGACCAAAGTTGGTCTCTATTTTTAAATTACGTTATTTATTTATTTATTATTATACAAAATATAGCGACCAACTTTGGTCTGTAAAAAAATATAATATTTTAAAATCTGGAAAATAGCGACCAAAGTTGATCGCTATTTTATAATTTTTAAAATTTTTTTTAATAAAAAGCGACCATAATTGGTTGCTAATTTCAACAATTTTTTTTTTTTATTAAATAAGCGACCAACTTTGGTCGCAAATTTTCAGAAAAATATTTTTTTTAATAAAATAGCGACCAAAGTTGGTCGCTATTATGGAAATCTGGGTTAGTTAGCGACCAACTTTGGTCGCTATTGCCTAGAAAAGAATTTTTTTTTTACAGAATAGCGACCAAAGTTGGTCGCTTTTCTAGGTATTATTTTGGCAGAAACTGCCTATTTTGGCAGCTACACCACCTGCCAGCATACCAAATCCTTATACAACAACAACAACAACAACAATACGAACTACAACAACACAACAACAATACAAACTACAAAAACACAATAACAACAACAATAACACAACAACAACATTAAAACCAATATTAAAATCAACAAAGTATAAAATTCAATAGAACTAACACATTAAACTAACAAAACTAAGTTAACACTTATTACAAGCCCATTCGAAAACGGACCAAAGTTATATTGTCTTGTTCAAAGTATATAAAAGTACTCAAGGATTGTTTCATTCAACATCATTATCATCATCGTCTAGTGAAGCTTCATTATCAAGATGGTAATGAGAAAGGTCATTTTGAGGAGGACGAGAATAACGATCACGGGGAGGACGGGAGGAACTAGCACGGGGAGGACGGGAGAAACGCTCACGTTCAAGTTGAGCCTCTGGCAATGACTCGCGAGACCGGGGAATCAGAAAAGCTCCAGAAGCTAGGAGAGCTTTGAGTTGAGCTTGCATGCCATGGTACTGAGCTTGCATGACAACGTACTGAGCATCCCTAAGCTTTTCTCTTTCCTTGGCAACTTCTAGCTCAGATGTGAGCTTTGTCACACTCTCCCGCATAGCGGAGAGGCTCTCCCCATGAAGTTGCTCGCCTTGCGAGGAAGTCCCTATTCCTTGCATTCCACAGTGATAGCGATGGAACTTCTTAGTAGGAAGCCCGTATACCTTCCCCCATTTTGCACCGCCAGCAGCCTCCATCCATATTCTTTCAGCATCCTCGTCCGAAAGTTGGATTGCCTCGCCCGACTCATTAGGTGGCTGACTGCGTATGAATTCCTCCACGTCAGCTGTGAAGCGATCCTATAAGAAAAATTACATTGAATTAGTATTTCAAAATTTATATAAGTGTAAATCAAAATACTTAATGAAAAGTAAAAACTTACATGTACAGTCGAGGCTCGGCCCTCGACCCACCTTTCTTGATCCGTCTCATTCTTCTTCTTGACAATATGAGTCTCCTTGAATAACTCATCTTGCTTCATTGGAGCCCCAACTTCTTTTCCTGAAACTCATAAATTTTAGTTAATAAACAGAATAGATATACTTTGAAAATTAAAATAAATTAATCAATTACGTACCAATTTTTTTTATTGTCCCTTGACTGATCGCACCTCCAGTGTGCAAGGACCCTTCCTTCTCGGATGCGCGAGCTTTCTTTCCTTTTTCACTCTTCTGTAAGAAGGTTGCGGTAAGCCATTGCCTTTGCAAATCCTCCTATAAATGTTGAAGCAACCAGTTAGGCTTCTTGTTGAACTGTCTAGCTTTGGAGAAACTATGCCACAACCGCTTCCGAGCTTTGAGGTTAAAATTTGCAGCCACTTCCGTACTATAGCGGTGTTCCCATACACACTTGCTCTGTATTTCAAAAGTTAAATATTATATGGAAATATCATAAATATAAATAATTATACTGCTTAAAAGAACATTTATACCTTAAATTCATTGAAAATTTGCTCCTTCAGCGTGAATGGGAATTCACTCCAACTCGTATAGGGTGCATCATAAAGCTTTCTGGTGGCTTTGGTGATTATCCTCGTAGTAATATTACTCGGGATGAACCTGCAATTTAACAAAAATGGAGAACACATTAATATCTTAGTACAAACTGTACAAAATAATAAACGTAAAAATAACAAATTACTCTTACCCATCACCCTCAAACCATGATTGCTTTCGGCCATGTTTCAAAGTGAACGCTTTACTATTTTCCACGCAGTAAGGACAAGCTAGATTACCAGTAGTCATCCACCCAGACAACATTTCATACGCAGGAAAATCGTTAATTGTCCACATTAAATTAGCACGCAAATTGAAATTCTGCTTGGTTGATATGTCATATGTTTCAACACCATCGTAGCACAATTGTTTTAGCTCATCAATCAAAGGTTGCAAACATACATCAATAAAACTTTTCGGATTACGTGGACCCGAGATAATACAATTTAAGAATATATATGGACTAGTCATGCACAACTCGGGTAGTAGATTATAAGGTGTAAGAAAGACAGGCCAACATGAATATGGTGTCGCAGATACAGAAAAAGGCGTGAAGCCATCCGCACACAGACCTAATCGAATGTTCCTTGGTTCACTAGCAAAATCTGGAAATGTCCTATCAAAGTGCTTCCAAGCTTCTCCATCTAGAGGATGACACATAACACCAGGTGGTCTTCTATTTTCAAAGTGTCATCTCATATGAGAAGCAGAACTCATCGAAGCATATAACCTCTTTAACCTAGGTATAAGAGGTAAATAATGCATCGCCTTGATAGCGACCATATTCCCGCTGGAANTTCAATTCATATCCTAAAGGCTCAATTCATATCCAAAAATTCTAATTTATAAACTAAAATTACAATACATAAACTAAAATTCCAATACATAAAATAAATATACAATTCATAAACTAAAAGTCCAATTCATATCCTAAAATTTTAATTCATAAACTAAAAGTTCAATTCATATCCTAAAGGCTCAATTCATATCTAAAAATTCCAATTTATAAATTAAAATTACAATACATAAACAAAAATTACAATACATAAACTAAAATTTCAATTCATATCCTAAAATTTCAATTCATATCCTAAAAGTTCAATTCATATCCTAAAGGCTCAATTCATATCCAAAAAATCTAATTTATAAACTAAAATACAATACATAAACTAAAATTACAATACATAAACTAAAATTTCAATTCATATCCTAAAATTTCAATTCATATCCTAAAATTTAATTCATATCCTAAACCCTAAATTCTAACTAAACTATCAAGACAAAGTACAAAATTAACAATAAAGTATCAAGACAAAGTATAAAATTCTAACTAACTAAACTAAATTCAACACCAATTAAACTAGTTAGTTAATAAAATTAATTAACAAAACTAGTTAGAACAAGACCTAAACCCTAAGACAAAACTAGTTAGAACAGTGGCCGGCGAGTTGGGCGACGTGGCATTGGCGACGAGCTGGGAAACGAGGCAGTGGGGGAGGTGGTGGCGTAGGGTGGGGGATGGGATTTGGGTGAGTGAAATAGAGAAGGGGAGGGAAAGATAGAGTTAGAAAAATTTTTGGTGAAGGAAATAAGAGAAATGGAGGGGAACCCGTTTTTGTCTCTGAAATTAGGAAAAGCGACCAACTTTGGTCGCTATTTTTAAAAAAATATTAAATTAATTTATTTAATTATTAAATTTAAAAAAAAATTAAACTATTTTTAACTATGTAATTATAATAGTCTTTGTAAATACGGCTATATTGCTATTTGTCTTTGTAAATGGGGAACTTCAGCATACGGGGAACAAAAACTTCAGCATACGTATGCTGAAGTTCCCCATTTACAAAGACAAAAAATTCAGCTGAAGTTTTGTCTTTTGTAAATGGGGAACTTCAGCATACGGGGCTGAAGTTCCCAAGTTTTAAAGACAACAACTTCAGCATACGGGGCTGAAGTTCCCCAGTTTACAAAGACAAAATATTTCNTTTATTTAACTAAAATTATTATAAATAATTATTCGCTAGGTAATTAATTTTAATAGATTATAATGGCATCTATGTAAAGTAACTTTTTAAGTTATATTTAAGTATATGACTAATTTAATACGCATACATAAATTATATTGTAATTGATGATCAATCTTATACATTACTAAGTACGAATAATTAATGAATTGATAATTCAATATAAATGTAATCCGTTAACACTTTCGTAATACAAGAGATGAATACACTAAAATATATTCTACATGATATATATTACAGTGAAGTGTTTGTGTCTATATATATATATATATATATATATATATATATATATATATACACACACACACACTT